>CM062813.1:280143160-280305866 GCA_031772625.1 Pinus tabuliformis
ACTCATGGAAACCCAGTTAGACCCTTAGAAATTAGGAAAGTTCTAGGAGAAAAACTAGGCAAGGAAATTGTAAATCCTTGCATACTAAATTAAAATGGAACTAAAATGGATAAGTGCAAGATCCACTCATTTTCAAGTCAACAAGGATTGTTGAGGATAATGGAATTACCCTCCCACCTTTTTAGTATATATTTTTTTATAGTTTTATGGCTCTTAGGAACCTCTGGTATAGTTTATAATGTTTTTCGTCATAGATTTGTATATCATCCTACTAGTTTTTGTTACCACTATTTAGGATTTTAACTCTTTTAAGTCATCTCACTATGGGAATTACAAACTCTTGGAACTCTTTTTTACTTCTACTATTTTAAAATAGTCTCATCCTTTTTGCGTAGTATAATATATCTTTCGGTTCTTGTATATATATATATATATATATATATATATATATATATATATATATATACATATATATGCACATATATATACACATATATACATATATATATATATGAAAATGGATGAATAACTAATTTGGAAGGTCAAGAATGAGAGGGGTAGTTTCTTGAATGAAACTGAAACTACCACTTACCCACTAGGCCAAGAGTGAGAAGTTGTTTTGTAAATTATTATAAATGCTAGAAATCCTAAAGAGTAAGACTAGGTTTTTTTCTCTTGGAGCTTTCATGTACTTTTTCTAAAACTGTAAACGGGGGAAAAGCCAACTTTTGGCCAAGCCATTTACTAGAGAACTCTTATTCCTATGTGTATCTATTGTGGAATATTTTGATATTTTTATTAAGCGTTGGAGTTGTGTAGGATTACATCTCACTTTGTATATTATTATTATGTGTAGATGTTAATTCTTATTTATATTCTATGGAACTATTTATCTGAATCTAGGGGCATATATTTGTAGATGGTTATTTTAACATCAAATTATTCTAGGTTTACAATTATTTATTTATATTATTGTCTTTGTTTTTAGCATACTAATTCAAGGGTCATTGGTAGGAGCATATGTGGCTCTATGTTTTCTTAGTTACTACCACTCATGTATGGAGAAACATATTTTTATCATAAATTAATTGCATTCCATCCTTTATTTTAAAAACCATTAATGGTGGATCTGCCATAATCGATAAAATCTAAGATCAATAATGCCTATTGGGTCAAAGTCCAAATGGAATCCCTATTCCAAATATTGAATATTTTGATTGGGATTTTTCACTAGGGGTAACCTCGACTATTGACTGAGGTAATTTCAATGCATCAACATGGTGATACAAGAATCATCACTTATTTTCAAGGGAATTTTCTCTGGTATCAAATTTATATGGTTTTAAGAATATTTTAGAGGACATATTATTTCCATTTCAATGAAGAATTGTTGCATTGGCATCACCAATTTTTAAATGGTTTTTATTTTTAATTCTATTAATGTAGTAACATCATTTTGTATTGTTTCTTATTTTTTTTAAATAAATGGTGTAGTAGCTCCACTTTTTTCATCAACAATTTTGTTCCTTTATGTTTTTTGGTGATATGAACACTGCCATATTTTCTAATGATTATATGTTGGAATTTTGATTTTTTTAAAAGCAATGAAAAATTACACAACTCTCACCTCAATATCATTTATACTTCAATATCATTTATAATACAAAGTTTTAATAGAATTTTCAAATTTAATGTTACAACTTTAAAGGATTTTTCTTTTCAAAATAAAAAATAAAAACGAAAACAAAACAATAAAAAAGCAAATATCTACCCTCCATTCACCAAAATACAATAAAAATCTTGCCTTAATTTTAATGTAGATGAAAAGAGTGCTAAATTTCTATATTCTAATCTTACAATCATATAACTCACAAACCATGGCATATAAAATGAAGGTTACAAGTGTGTTTCATATATTTTTTAAATTTTAAAATGCAAAAAGAAATTAAGTTGGATGGAATGGAAAAAACACCACAATTTCCAATTTAAAATGTATTAGGGATATGAGAACATTATCAACATCCTCAAATGGGATTCTAATTATAAATTTAAAACTTAAAAATTTATGTTAGCATTGATATGTACCTTATTTATGATATTTTAAGTTAAATATCAATATTAATTTTAAGAATTTCATTAAAAAAAAAGTAAAATATAAAATAAAATTATAAATTATTATGGTTGGGTTGTGTTATAGAAATATTTGGGCACTGCAACCCCAATCACATATGTCCATAAACCAAGGGCTTCTAAACCCTTAAAAGTGTTGTTTCATACCCTAAAGGAACAAGGTCAACTGATTACATCATCTCCCAGAAGTTCTCCATGAAAAACTACTCAAAACTGGTCAAAACAGGACCATACAGACTGCTCCATACATAGGGTGCGATGCATCTCACCTATTACACACGGAGAGTGCAATGCATACTGGAAAGCCCTTCTGTAGGGTGTGATGAGCGAGAGCAAACAAATGGCAGAAGCAGTTTGCTAGGTGGAAACCCAGAGAATCTTCTAGAAACTGCTCATATGACACTTTCCTATCTGAATTCGCCCAGGGATGAGTAAGAGATCTAAAATCTCCAATGGAACCAAGAACTATTAGTGAAATGACACTAATCAAAATCCCAGAAGCTGACTCACTCTCCTGTAAACATCTATAGATGGATCCCTCATCCAAGAGATCCAAAGGCTGGAATTTTGTAATTTGCAAGGAAGTGTTGTTGGTTTCTCTTTGAAGACATTGTTGGGAGATCTTGCTTTGTATGAGGTGAAGAGGGCTTTCATGCTGGGAGGATGGCGCTAAGTCAGACCAATGGGTTGTAATCCTCTCTTCTACTACTTCTATCAATAAAGCTATTTGATTTTTCCTCCATATTCTTGTATATCTCTGAATCTTGTATTGATATATGCATTTGTATGGTTAATATACATCTGATCCTATATTGTTTATGGTTATAGATCTCTATGCTTTGATGGTATTATGCTGCTTTGACTCTACAGGTGTTCTTTGAAGCGGGACAAGTAAGGAAGGAGTGGTGAATCTTTGTCAAAGGATGGAGGAACAAGGAAGGAGCCAAGTGAAAGATTGAGGTTGGTACTCTCTGCTTCTCTCTCATCTATCTCTCATAAAGGAAAACACAAGTAACTTTAATATATTTGTTTCTAAGATAGCTACCCGTCTTAGTGGGACTAGCAACTCTGAATAGACACTAGTTTTCCTGATAACAAAATGGCAACTCCACTGGGGAGAAAATAGTTTGATTGCTTGCCTCTATTTGTTTGCTTCATAAACTACAGATGGAGCCTGAAGTTAAGCCAGCTAGCCTTCGAACTGCATTTGCTATGCAAGTGCAAAATAGATCAACGTTGCTTCAGTCAATCTCCAAGTTTTTTTATGAACTGAACAACTGACTTGCAAACATCATAAGTGCCCTAGTGGTAGCTCAAATAATCTCATTAGATCAGCCCCTATACTTTGTGTTTACTGACAATCATTAGCTCAACCTAAATCCCTAAACTTAGCTACAAATTGTGAGAAAAACACAAGCTCATTCTCATCCCTGGACCATCGCACTGTCTCTTCTTGGCAGTCTGGATGCATCGCACCTCCCATGTGTTGTAGGTGAGATGCATCCATGTTTCCATGTGTTACAGGTGCGATGATCAGATGACACTGTTTTTGCCTCCAGATTTTGGTTTTTTCTTCATTGTCTTCAGCTTTATTCAGTGTTGAAACCATCTTCCTTTGCATTATTCAGCCTCCATCAGAAGGAATTGTGAATGTTTTTTATGTATTTTTTCATCATTTACAGTTCTCCTTTGCAAATAGTATCTTAATTGAACTGCCGTCTTTTGATTTGAAAGTGTCGCAAGTGTCATTTTTAGTCAAGAAAAAGAGTATTACAAATCATTTCTCTTTTAGACAGTCGATTACACTTTTGCCATTGTATTTGATTTGAATCATTAGTATTTCAAGTGTCGAAAGCAGTTTGAATTTGAAATCGCAAAGTGTCGTCTTGGCTTTACTTTCGTTTTTTGAAAAGAAAATTGTTAGTACTGTCGCTTTGAAAGAGAATAGTTCAGATCTATACTTTTTTTTCTTTTTTGTCATTCTCACATTAAGGAAAACTGAAAAACAATACATGCATGTGCATTTGCATTAAGACTGCATGCTGAAGTTGATTTAGGAAAAGTGCATCTAGTGTGTGCTCTCTGCTCTATGTTGAAAGAATTTCATTTCTCTTTCCTTAGTAGCTAGGATTTTCATTGCAAAAAGAAAATAAACAACTGTTTATCATCTTAGATTGCATATTTAGGAATTGTATATCTACATCACGTGGTGAACCTTAAAGGCAAACTTCTTAAGAAAGATCAACTGTAAAATAAACTTCAATGAACATAAAAACACTTTGGAACCTAACGCACAACATTTAGAAGTCTAGGCTAGAGACGTATTTCGGCATCGTAAAGCCTGGTAACTATCGCTTTCATCGTAGGTTGGGTGATTCCTCCTCTTTGAGATGACAAGTGCCAGTACGAACTTGTGCTCCCACATACCGTCGAGTATATATTGGGAGACCACAATAGGCTACATCCTTTATCCTTAGGAAGACGTGTCTGCCACCCTATCAATCGCAATGCACTGAACACAGCATTCAGGAAGATTGACTGCCGTACCGTAAAAAGTATTCTGTAGTTTTGCGATTGGTTTGGTAATCCCTCTATCTAGATTTCCAGAGTAGTCACTTTCGTTCCTTTTCAGACTCCTTAAAAGAATAGGTCCATCTGAGCACTTGTCACTTCAGGCTCATTAAAAATCGAAGGCGACTAGAGTCCTCTTTAGCTTTTTCTCAAATCTTAAAAATTGAAAAAGCAAGTTGTGTCAAAGCGTCATAAAATTTATTTTAATCATAATAACGTCACTATTCCCTCGTTGGTCTTTAGGTTGAGAAATGGAGTCTAGCAATCAAGGATTTCCCCTTGGGGGAAATCCTAGTCACTTCTCCTCTTGGGGGAATGTTGGTGCTCCACACATGGCCACATTGTCCCTTCCAGGACTCACAATTGGCCTACCCATATGGCTTTTCTCGACCTCTGTCATTCAAAACACCGCAATTCCTCAACAATCAAATCAACAACCAGATGATACTAAAGTTTCTCCCCCACCTTCTACTTTGTTTGTTTCTACCTCTCCTTCTTCCTCTTCGCTTGGTGAAGCTAGTAACACTAAAACCCAAGTAACTGAGAAGAAGAAGAAAGGGAATGAGAAGAAGAAGAAGAAGCCAATGGCGAAAGGGGGCAACCATGCATCGTCTGGCGAAAATCCACACACTGCACAATCCAAACCTAAATATCCATGTGTCATTTGCAAGGGAGAACACTGTCATCGAGATTGTCCCTACATCCCACAGATCTTGAGGGACTGGTCTCCCCACTTGCACAATCCGATGTCTTCAACCACTGACGATCATGTTGAAAGCACACCGTCAACCAGTGAAAACAAAGTCAATGGACAAAAAGAAAGATCCAAATTTCCTTGTAGACTGTGTGAAGGTGATCATGCCCTCCACCATTGTCCCTTCTTAAACGAAGCTAAAAAAGTCTTGGATAACCGTCCTGCATCACCGCAACGACTTCCTCCTGGATACAAGAAACTCTTGCTGAGTCCATCGCTAGTTGAAATCCGACTGACACACCATTGTTGTCGGTCGAAACACCTATCATTGAAGATAGACCCTCTGATTCCACACCAAACCAAAGTCAACAGGTCAAGACGGAATTCAACCCAATCTTGTCTTCAGAGGACCCACCTTCAGATGATACTGTCACTAAAGAGAATGAGAATGACATCGTTCAAATTCTTTTCGTAAACACAAAATCCGATGAACATGGGGGAAATCTACCCATTCCTTTACCACAGGAAGGAAGTTCATCAGAGATGTATCCGGCCGTTTATTCGGTCCCACCTCCAAGCAATCTAGTTGTTTCCTTCGATTGAAATCTTCTAGGTAGACCCTGCCTACCATCTAATGTACCATTCTGAATCATAGTACAAGCTTACAAAATGATTATGGTCGGTACTATTATAGATGAAGGAGCTTTTGTGAGTATCCTTTCCTCAACTACTTGGAAAGCGCTTGGTTCGCCATCACTTCTGCCTGAGATTCGAAATCTGACAGGCTTCAACAAAGGAACTAGTCGACCGTTAGGGATCCTTCCAAATTTTCCTATAACTTTGAGAAGGAAACCGTTCATCTGAACGTGATGGTAGTCCAAGGACCTCTAGATTACAATCTACTCCTTGGGCGTGACTACATTTATAGTATGGGAGCTATCATTTCCTCACTCTTCTGAGTGATGTGTTTTCCACATGAAGGCAGAGTGGTCCACCTAGTTGACCAGCTTTCATTCCCTGGTTCAAACACAGCTATTAGTCAAATGCCATCCCTAACTGGTCTCTTTGAACAAGGAATTTCTAATCAATCTCCAGTCCATCCACCTGATGATAGCGAATGATTTGGTGATCGTGATTGAAAACCAAGAGGCATGCGCCCTGGTCTGCTTCGGCAGGAAAACCCCAGATATAAGATAGGTTTCCACGTCAAAATATGACTAGTCTGATACCCCTGTCCACTTAGGAAAATGGATTTGGATTGGAAAAAGATTCCCCCATCAAAGGTTATGTGATTGGGACTGACAACAGTCACCTTTTTCCATTTCGATGGACATCGCCAAAGAAGGTCTTGTCTGCGACGTGGATGGAACAATCTCACTAATGTGAGAACTTCCATACGGTGACCTGGAAACTCTACTTTATACCTAGGAGCATGCAAACCTTTTTGTATGCAAGTGAAAAGCGGCCAGCGTAACTCTAACCCCATAGTTTTACTAACTTCAACTACCTAAGTTAGGTGATTGGTCTGATCCACCATTCACCTTTGCCGAGACCAACGGAAATGGCAAAGTAAAGGAGATGTTTCCCACCGAGAAGCTATCCTACCTAACCTTAGTAGTTCTTTAACCCCTAGGACAGTAGTTGGTCATTCCTAGCTTGCATACAAAAGGCTCTGGAGCAAAGTTGTGCATGGGGCAAGCTCCTTAAAAAAAGAACCTACTAATGAGACATCTTTATTATACGACTGGCACGAGCAGTTTTACGCAAAGTTCAAGCTCGTTAAAAAATAAACCTCCCATGAGAAGTTTTACGCGAAGTTAAAGCTCGTTAAAAAATAAACCTAGCAATGAGCAAATGTTTCCATAGAGTTCAAGCTCATTAAAAAATGAACCCCACCTTCGATAAATAACCATTTTGATCGCATGACTATCAGCTTTTGAACCTTGGTCGTGTTCTTACCATCACCTCCACTCTTTTCTAGCCGATCATACACCTCCATTTGATTGTTTACCCTTTTGAGGAACAGCTACGACGAGTGATTCTATTAGCCACCCTCTTTCCACTGTCGTTATTGGAATGTTCCAAACTTTACTTAGAACCAATTGCTATCCAAAAAATCACTCGTTCCTCAAAAAACGAGTCTCCTTTAAGCTCTTTTCATTTGACTCGTAAAATATGAAAAGATTGCCGAGCAATTGGCCTCTCCAGCTCATTAAAGCAACTGGAAGTGCTATCCCTCCTCTAAATTTTAATCTTTTTGGACCTGAGGGATTATTACACAAAAAGATCGAGCGCTTGTCTTGTTCGGCTTGTTAAAACTATCGAAAATTCATCCCTTTCATATTATTTTATACTTTTCGAACTTAAGGGATTACATTACGAAAAAGGACCACTGGAGTTGCCTTTATGTCCCTTTTTAGACTCTCTAAAATTTAAAAGAACTGAGTTATCTTTGTCGTTAAACTCATTAAAACAATAGCGACAAACTTGTCCATGCAAACAAGATCGAGTTTCACTGTCGCTAGGCTCGTTAAAACATAGCGACGGGTTTGCCCGAAGGGATAATTATAGACAAGCATATGTTATCCTCCTTAAGCTTGAAAAAAATAAAGAGGTACTGGTCAGCAATGACTGGGGAAAAAGGGAAGAAAACTTGAATAGCTTCATTGGTAGCAGGTTGCTCTTGAACATGACACTTTCACTCTGTCACCATGATTGAGTCAGGTTGGGTTATTCGTTCACCGGTCACATCACCATTGGTCCACTGTACCATCCACCTTGGGGTTAACGCTACGAATCCATTTCAGTGTCGCTGGTATGTTCAAGAGAAGTTGCTTAGAGAATTCACCAACCTAGCCAACATCTCATCCGCTGCAATACCTTCACTCTCCATTTTTCATGACCACCACCCTGAACCTTGTATCATCAGATCGTTTTCACCTCCACAAAATCATTTTCTCCGTTCTGTGTCGTAGATGTGGGATTCATTAAGGCCCTCCTACGATGGGTCATTTCTTATCGACATCAGCTCATTATCCAAGAAGTTGACTTAGGGACAACCCTTTCAGTACTTTGAAGCTTGCATGCCTCAATGGCAAGTTTCTCACTTTTGGCGACAGGTTTACATCAATGGCCTTCGACTGAAAGATTTTACGTGGTGTTCGACATCAACTCATGTATTCACACCAATGAATTGTATTGTAGTACCTTTAGGGTCATCATCATTATCGGTTATTCCTCTTGCGCCTATTAACAGCTTACATCATTGGTTGGTAATCAAGCGATGTCTTTCCATGTTCGACATTAGAACATCTTTTCACATGGATCAACTTGTACTTTGGGTGAACATTGAACGAGTTTGAAGACCCCGGATCTATTTTCATCCATCCGGGCTGCGATATATTCAGGAAAATAAAGACATCAAATGTACATCATTGCTGCACAAATAACCATCCAAATTAAAGGATGATGGCTCTACTAGAATCATTAGTTTTTCGCACAAACGATTGTCTGTCTTATGTACATGAATATGAATTTATAAAGCTGAGCATGGGAATGCCTGCCTCAGCTAGATCATGAAAATATTTTGAAGATAACGTATTGTATTGTATCTTATTACAGGTCACCTTCCAGTTCGAAAAACCTCGGATCCTCATTATAAAGCATTTCACCCGGCATCAAAAGGCTTTACGACCTCATGCTTTAGGGGGAAAATATTATAGACATATTTGGGCACTGCAACCCCAATCACATATGTCCATAAACCAAGGGCTTCTAAACCCCTAAAATTTTTGTTTCATTCCCTAAAGGAACAAGGTCAGCTAATTACATCATCTTCCAGAAGTTCTCCATGAAAAACTACTCAGAACTAGTCAAAACAGGACCATACAGACTGCTCCATGCATAGGGTGCGATGCATCTCACCTATTACACATGGGGGGTGCGATGCATACTGGAAATCCCTTCTGTAGGGTGTGATGAGCGAGAGTAGACAAATGGCAGAAGCAGTTTGCTAGGTGGAAACCCAGAGAATCTTCTAGAGATTGCTCATGTGACACTTGCCTCTCTGAATTCGCCCAGGGATGAGTAAGAGATCTGAAATATCCAATGGAACCAAGAACTATCAGTGAAATGACACTAATCAAAATCCCAGAAGCTGATTCACTCTCCTGTAAACATCTATATATGGATCCTCATCCAAGAGATCCAAAGGCTAGAACTTTGTAATTTGCAAGGAAGTGATGTTGGTTTCTCTTTGAAGACATTGTTGGGTGATCTTGCTTTGTATGAGGTGAAGAGGACTTTCATGCTAGGAGGATGGCGTTGGGTCAGACCAATGGGTTGTAATCCTCTCTTCTACTACTTCTATCAATAAAGCTATTTGAGTTTTCCTCCATATTCTTGTATATCTCTAAATCTTGTATTGATATATGCATTTGTATGGTTAATATACATCTAATCCTATATTGTTTATGGTTATAGATCTCTATGCTTTGATGGTATTATGCTGCTTTGACTATACAGGTGTTCTTTGAAGCGAGACAAGTAAGGAAGGAGTGGTGAATCTCTCTCAAAGGAAGGAGGAAACAAGCAAGGAGCCAAGCAAAATACTGAGGTTGGTACTCTCTGCTTCTCTCTCATCTATCTCTCATAAAGGAAAACACAAGTAACTTTAATCTATTTGTTTCTTCTTAGTGGGACTAGCAGCTCTGAATAGACACTTGTTTTCCCGATAATAGGTTGAAATCATGGAGGAAGGACAATGTGATACAAAGAGTCCTCATCCTCCTTCCATATTGAAATTTCTAGTATAAAACAATATCGATGATTCTTAACATTCCAACTAACCGCCCCCCACCTAACTCAAAATTATGAAAATTTTGTATGTGGAGGGAGAGTAAGATTTGAGTTGACGCCACACCCTACAACGAAATTTCTGATGTGGATCCTTTATTCTATCAATTTTATTAATATCCCTTACACTATAAAGTGCTAGTGATGATTCTTAACATTCCAAGTGCCCCATACCTAGCTCAAAATAATGAAAATTTGTATGTGGAGTGAGGGTACAATGCAAGTTAACCCCACACAATAGGGTGAAATTTGTTATGTAGATCCTTTATGATATCAAGTTTATATATATATATATATATATATAAGTTGTATTTAACATTTTAATATTAAATTATCGAAGTTAATGTTATTATTTATCTTATATTCATATAATATGTTAGATGTTAACCTTTCCTCATATGGGGTGAGGTGGCATGTGACAGGTGACATGTTGGTAGGTTGGTCATCCCATCAAGAAATTATGGGAATGGACATGTCAAGCCTCCCCTCCCACGTAAAACTTGACTCACTTATACTCTTTATCTCTCAGCATGATCATCCATCACTGTGACGAGTCGTCAATGCCTCACTCCTGCTCTCATCACGTGCCTAATAAATTGGGGGTATTGATCCTACATATGACTATAATGATCCAAATTTTATGTCTAATTCTTGCCTTATTCAACACTTGCCTCCCATATTCAAGGTTGGCGGAGGCGGCTGGTTGGTAAAGTCGGACTCGTTAGGACGGTGAGGTCTTGTGCTCAAACCTGAGCGAGGGCGTTGACTAGTCGCGAGAAAAAGCTTACCTGGGCCAAACCCGCTCACCTTTTAAGGTCGGCGAAGGTGACTGGTTGGTAAAGTCAGACTCGTTAAGAGGGTGAGGTCTTGTGCTCAAACCTAAGCGAGGGTGTTGACTAGTCGTGAGAAAAAGCTTACCTGGGCCAAGCCAGCTCACCTTTAAGGAAGGCGGAGGACAGCGACCAACTAAGATGGGGAAAGCAAGGAGGGGGCAATTTCACGCTCAAAGAAGCCAGAAATTGTATCAAAGATTCAAATCAAATTGAACAGGTACAATGGAGCAGCAAGTTCTGGGATTCTCAGTTCTGGCCAAAAATTAAAATCTTCCTCTGGTTCCTAATGCACAGGAAAACCCTAACTTGGGAGAATCTCTGCAAGAAAGGGTTTTTGGCCCTTCTAGGTGTCCCATGTGCAACAAGGAAGAAGAAACTATGAACCATCTCTTCAACACATGCGAGTCGGCAAACCTAATGTGGAATTGGGCGGAAAATATATTGCAGCAAACGGACAAAACCAGAGATTCCATCCAAGAGACCATCGAGAATTGGCGAGGCAATTTCTCCAGTAATCAAAGGGTCAACATCATTTGGAAAATAATGCCAGGGTTTATTACATGGACAATCTGGAAAGAACGGAACAGGAGAGTATTCTTAAATGAAACTAGGGATATAAATCACTCAATAGAAATTATCATACAAAATATAAGACAATTGGTTCTTGTCAAAAGCAAAGCAGATCAAGATAGTAAAGCTTCAAATCGGGACTTACAAATTTTGAAAGCCTTTAACCTGGATAATGGAACTTGCGTGGCTACAGTGAATCGCCAACAGGAGATAAGCACCACATTAAGCATCTGGAAATGACCACCTTTAGGCTTCCTCAAGCTAAATTTCGATGGTGCATCGAGAGGTAATCCAGGAATGGCTGGCATCGGTGGCATTATAAGGAATAGCGAAGGAGAAATTCAGCACATCTACAGCAGAGCCTTAGGGGAAGGAACGAACAATGAGATGGAGTTCGCAGCAATGGAACAGGGTCTCAAAATTCTTAGAAATTTGCAGGCAGGCGCAACAGTAGTTGAGGGGGATTCCCAGCTCGCAATAACAGCAGCCAGAAGGATGTATGCGGGAGCTAAAGCTAGCAAGGTAACACAACACTGGCGACTGGCTAAAGTAACAGAAAGTATAGCTGAGCATTTGGGGTGGCTGAAAGGTTTAATCTTTCAGGCGGTTCGTCGTAAAGCCAATGCAGCTGCGGACCATCTGGCGAATTATGGTATAGAGAACCCCACTAGCATATTGGACAGCTGTTGGCAGGACGTTATCTGCCCGGAATTAAGAAATAAGTGTACCCTGCTCTCGAGGCAGGATTTGGTGAATGAAAGGTAAGGACGAAGAGTCGGCGATCTATGCAGGCTTAACGAAATGATGAGGATAATGCGTACTGAGGGAAGAATTAAAGGTTGGCAAAAAAGCGAAGGACAGGCAGAACAGGAGCATTCAATGCTTGAGCAGGAGGGAGTCATTCCCATCAGATATATGATCAAAAACAATGAGCGCCGTCGACGCCCATATAGAAGATGGGACACTTGGCATGCTTCGGAGGAAGGCAAGAGAGGTGACCATAAGAGCAGGAAATCGGGTCATTACCGAAAATATAAACCACCAAGCAAGAATAATTATGATAAGACCTGCGGACAACAGGGGATAGGTTGGAATGTACCCAGCAATTCTCCCAATCTCATCTATTTATTCTCAGCCCCTGGCAACGACAAAGCCACTGTTTCTTCGAGTTGTAGGCTGAAAATCTTTTCCCTAATCCTTAGAACGCTGAGCTATCAGTCGTGTGTGGTTAAGATAATGGCGGGTGAGGGGAGCCGAAGCGCATCGGCCAACCGAGATCTGAAACGAGCTCGGGAAGCCTATGAAACTCGAACCTCGCAAAAAGAAAAACGAAGAATTGAGGAGCTGGAGGCCATTGTTACTGAGGAGGAGGAAAATTTGGAAGCAAAGGAGTTGGAGAAGGAAATGGACTGGGTTCAGGACCCTGGCACAGTAACAACGCGTGCAACTCAGTATGTGTGTACGCAAGCAGAGATGTGGAGGATGAAAACAATGTTGGCTAAGGCCATTAGTATGCAGGGGGACTATACCAACCAAGTTCGTCAAGCTCAACAGGCAATTGCAATCACATCAGAGGAGCATATGGCGATCCTGGAGAGTCTGGAGTTCAAGATCAGCGGACTGGAGCAACAATTTGACAGTATTTCAGAGAAACTCTCAGTCATGATCAGTCTCTTGCGTCATACTATAGGTCAAGATGCCAGGAATGCCGGGGAAAAGATGGAGGGGCACACAGGCAATAATCAGAGTACACTTCCAGCGCCATCTCAGGCGGGCAAAGCTAAGGCGTCGACTGGTCCGGATACCTCCAAGAATTATATTGTTCTTGAAATGTAATGAGTCTCTGTTGTCTGATCTTGCTGAAATCCTGAGGGATGGGTCAGTTTATGTGTCTGTCAACCTTGGTTTTTTCTTTGTGGTGTCAAATTTTGCTCTGGGCTCAACTATGGATGTCCTCGGCTCTATGTCAATCGTTATTTAGTTACTGCTATTTTTTTCAACCCACAACTTTCTCTGCCGCCATGCGTGGTGTGCCCCAGGGTCTTGTGGATGCTCCTTTTGATCATGACAAGGTGTTGGCTTAGTAGGACGGTAGTCCACTGTCTGCTTGAGCAGACCTTTTGTAAAATATGTATTTTGATACTAATATAATATGCTGATTTACACAAAAAAACACTTGCCTCCCATATTCAACGTTGTTTGGATATAAATTTTTCTTTACACATCCTTTGGAAATTTCTAGTAGCTCTTGAATTTTGTAGCTATTTCCTCTCTTATCACCCCACAAATACATTCATCAGCCTTAACTTGCCATTTATGGTGCTCATTCATTATATTATAGATTAATATTCGAAAGGTTTCTTATATGTGTTAGTTGGCCAAAGGCAACTACATAAGCAATGTCTCAATGTTTCTCCCTAAAGACTCTAATTTGTCCTTCACTGATTTTCTTAGGTCATTACGTCAGTTTCAGCCATCAGTTGTAGCTATGCCACGTCAATGTGTCTACTATCATCAAGGTTCTACTTAATGTAAATCAAGGGGGGGGTGAGCGCTTGATTTCACATAAAATCCCTAGCCCAATAGTTACGAGAGAAGAATTATCCAATTATCCAAAGTGAAATCCATGAGGTGGAATAAGAAATAATAGGAGAGGGAGGTTGTCTCTCATATACATGCATAGCTACTAATGTATCTACCTAGATCCTAGACACAAGACACACTTAGGGGAGGAAAAATCAATACCTGCATACCATTAACTTGTATTGGCATAGGAAGACCCTACCCTATTGGGGAACGTGTCACTTGACAAAAATGAGGCAAAAGAGGAGATATTGCTTATGCTTGATGAACTTCAACTTTATATGAAGAACCCAACCACATAATAGAGAGGATTGAGGACCATTTGGGCCTTCCACTTGATCCATGGAGCTCTAGACAACAAGATAAGGAGCATATTGAAGTGGAACCCTCTAATGTAGGTTTTAACCCCATACAGAAATTACCTGCATGTGAATTCTAAAACACAGAAAATAAACAATGTGAGAGAATAAAACACATATACACAGAGATTTTCCCCTGGATCCCAAAACCGGGACTACTAGCTTGATTTTTCATTATGTTCCTTTCAATGTTACAATACATATTTATACATGCCGAAGCATCCAATACCATGGACCGAAAACCATCGTGTCCAAAACCATGTGCGAAAATCATGCACAAAACCATAGGTGGGTCCGCCCAACCTAACATAGGGTCCAAAACCAAAATTTTCCAGGGCACTGCCCTGGACCCCATAAAGTGGGGTTACAGGTATGCCTCAAACCCCATGTGAACCTCCCCTCTAACCCCCGGGTAACTATGTGGGCTAGTTGTGGAAAGAATATAACACAACCCAACATTCTCCCACTTGTTGTTTTCTTTCCACAGGGGGCCACAAGAGAGCTTAGTCATTTATCCAGCCCTGCAATGCCCATTGTTTCTCTACACCAAGAGAACTTCTCAGAGCTCACGGATTTTGTCAATGCATCTGCAGTATATCCCTCACAAAGTGATACTGAACATCAATGTGCTTTGTCTTTGAATGATATGCAGGGTTCTTTGCCAAGAAAATTGCACTTTGGCTGTCACAGTCTATCCTTATAGCTTCCTGTACTAACCCCATACTTGAACACAATCTTTGCAACCAAACTGCTTCCTTGCTTGCATGAGTGGCTGCCATGTATTCTGCCTCTGTAGTTGATAGTGCCACTATAGATTGTTTCTTACTCATCCAACTGACTGCACCTCCAAATAGGTTAAACACATACCCACTTGTAGATCTTCTCTGATCCAAATCTCCAGCCCAGTCTGCATCAAAAAAGCCACGAATATTCAACACTCTGTCCAATCTTGGTCTTCCTTGGTAGCACAAACCATAATCACTAGTGCCATGAAAATACCTGAAAACCCGCTTCACTGTTGTCCAATGCTCCTTTCCTGGTTTTGACATAAACCTGCTCAATACTCCCACTGCATGTGCAATGTTTGGTCTAGTACAAACCATTTCATACATCAGGCTACCGATTGCACTTGCATATGGAACACGGGACATGTCCTCTTCCTCTTCTTGTGTCTCGGGACACTGTTCAACAGATAACCTCACACCTACATGAATAGGAACCTTCACTCGTTTACTATCCTGCATATTAAACCTCTGCAGTATTGTCTCGACATACTTCCTCTGGTTTAACCAGAGCTTCCTCTTTGCCCGATCTCTTTTAATTTCCATGCCCAAAATATAGTTTGCAGCACCAAGATCTTTCATGTCGAATTTGGAGGACAATTGGGTCTTCAAATCCTGGATAATTTCTTTGTCATTTCCAACCAACAACATATCATCCACATACAAGACCAGATAAATAACACGGTCACCAATTAATTTAAAATAAACACAGTGATCTGCTTTGCTTCTGGTGACCCAAGTCCCTGTATAAATGTATCAAATTTCTGATACCACATCCTTGGTGACTGTTTTAACCCATACAGAGACTTCTTTAACTTGCATACCAGTTATTTCTTACCCTTCACCGCAAAGCCTTCAGGTTGCTTCATGTAGATTTCCTCTTCTAGATCCCCGTGAAGAAATGTTCTCTTCACATCCATCTACTCTACCTCAAAATCAAAAGCAACAGCAATAGATAAAAGTAATCTAATAGAAGTTACCTTGGCAACAGGAGAAAAAATATCACCAAAATCAATTCCTGACACTTGGGAATAACCTTTTGCTACCAACCGAGCTTTGTATTTCTCGACTTTTCCTTCTGCATTTTTCTTCTTTTTGAACACCCATTTGCTGCCAATGGGTTTCCTTCCAGCCGGCAACTCCACCAGATCCCAAGCCTCATTTTTGTGCAAATATGCCATTTCATCAACCATGGCATCTTTCCAGAGTTTTCCATCCTCTGAATCCACTACTTCCTTCACAGTTTTGGGATCATCATCAGTAATAAACAAAGCAAAATTTGAACAGAAAGTAGATGGACTATACCTTTTTGGCTGTCTTCTTTCTCGAACTGATCTTCTCACAGTCGAAGTTTGTGGCTCTTCATCTTCTGATTCCTCCTCTACTGCAGAGTCTGATTCTTCCTCCTTTAGCTCAAACTCTATCTTCTCAGGTTCCTTTGGTTGGACTTCATGTTTAATAACATCTTTTACCTCTCTGAACACCACATCTTGGTTGTACACAACCTTCCGTGTGACTGGGTTCCAAAGCTTATAACCCTTTAAACCATCCTTATACCCAATAAAGATGCACTTTTCAGATTTACTATCCAACTTGGTTCATTTCTCCTTTGGAACATGTACATATGCATCACATCCAAATACCCTTAGATGTGAAAGAGAGGGTTTCTTACCAGTCCATACCTCTTGTGGAGTCTTATCCTCCAACGCTGATGAAGGTGACCTGTTGACCAAGTAACATGTAGTATCCACCGCCTATACCTAGAATTCCTATCCTAACCCAGCACCACTGAGCATGCCTCTTGCCCTTTCCATCAACATCTTATTCATTCTTTTTGCAACTCCATTTTGTTGAGGTGTATATGGAGTAGTCTTTTGTCGTGTTATACCACACTTCTTACAAATTCTTCAAATTCCTTGCTGCAAAACTCTCCACCATTATCTGTCTTCAGCACCTTTATCTTCTTCTCTGTCTGATTTTCCACGAGAGCCTTAAATTCTTTAAACCTGTCAAAGACTTCAGATTTCTTCTTAAGGAAATATATCCATGTATTCCTTGAGAAGTCATCTATAAATGATACATAGTACACAAACTTACCTAGTGATGGAACCTTCACAGGTCCAAACACATCATTGTGCACAAGCTCTAATATTTGTTTCGCCCTCTTACTACCAGAGGGGAAACTCACCCGATTTTGCTTCCCATATACACAATTTTCACACAAATCAAAATCCAGAGAGATGTTACTCATACATTTACCATGAAGTATTCGAAGGCCCTTCTCTCCAATATGTCCAAGCCTTTGATGCCACAACATGGTCTTCTCTCCAGAGACCACTAGATTTTCGGCCCCACTTTCAGGAACTATGAAATTGTTGCACCCATCAATAACAATGCTACCTTGCAGCTTGTACAGAGTTCCAATTCGAACTCCTCGCATCAATACTAGTGCTCCCCGAACCATTTTGCAAGTATCCTTCTCAAACACTGTTTTTACCCCCGCATCATCCAGCTTGCTTACAGAAATCATATTTCTGGCCAATGCAGGAATATGTAGAACACCCAAAAGTGTTCTAACCCTTCCACCTTGCAACTTCAACTTTACTTTTCCGCGACCAATGATTCTAGCCTTCCTATCATCCCCCAAGAAGACATCACCACCATCATATTTCTCATACTCGCAGAACCACTCTTTATGGGGAGTGAAGTGAAAGGATGCACCTGAGTCAATCAACCATGCCTCATGATCTACATGTGTACTTGAAGAAGACAAGTACACATCCCCACCTTCATCTGAGGTGTTTTTCGCCTCTGCAAAAGGAGCATCATCAAACCCCTTTCCTTTATCAGGAGCTTTAGGTTTACAATCCCTTTTGTAGTGCCCTTCCTTTCCGCATTTCCAGCACACCACCTTTACAGGTTTTCCTGGAGATTTAGATCTCCCTCTAGATTTAGATCTCCCACTTGATGACTTAATTTTTTTTTTGTTCTGGGACCGTCCTTGTACAGACAAGGCATCACCATTCTGGCTCTCCATATTTTTCCATCTCATCTCCTCCATCAGCAAGGATGAGACTATTTCATCAAACTGCAAGGTAGTTGCATTACTACCTATTACAATAACCAGACTATCCCACGAATCTGGTAGAGAACACAACAAACTGATGCACTTATCTTCATCTGAAATTTTAATATCAACAGATCCTAACTGACTTACCACATTATTAAATGCGTTCAGATGCTCTATCACCGAGTCTCCATCTTTCATCCTTAGGTTATACAACTTTTTCCGCAAGAACAGTTTATTCACCAAAGACTTAGATTGGTACAAAGTCCCTAACTTGTCCCACAAAGCCTTCGGCGTAGATTCCCCTGATACATTCAGCACTACTGAATCTGAGACACACAATCGTATTGTGCTATTTGCCTTCCAATCCAACTTCTTCCATTCTTCATCGGACACTCCCGTTGGTTTAGTACCCAGATCTACCACGATCCATTGATCTTTATCCACCAAAAAATCCTCCATCTTGAGTTTCCACAACTCAAAACTCTGACCATTAAATTTCTCGATCTCTATCTTTTCACTGCTCGCCATATTCTTTCACCACCAGAATCAATCTCGTAGATCTCCCACTGAACAGGGTCTACCATAGGCCCAAGCAAAACCCCTCAGCAACAAAGGCATCCCCTTGAAGCCAAAGTTGCTCTGATACAAAATGTAGGTTTTAACCCCATACAGAAATTACCTACATACGAATTCTAAAACACAGAAAATAAACAATGTGAGAGAATAACACATAAAACACATATACACAGAGATTTTCCCTTGGATCCCAAAACCGGGACTACCAGCTTGATTTTTCATTATGTTCCTTTTAATGTTACAATACATATTTATACATGCCGAAGCATCCAATACCATGGACCGAAAACCATCGCGTCCAAAACTATGTGCGAAAATCATGCACAAAACCATAGGTGGGTCTGCCCAACCTAACATAGGGTCCAAAACCAAAATTTTCTGGGGCACTGCCCCAGACTCCATAAAGTGGGGTTACAGGTACGCCTCAAACCCCATGTGACCCCCCCATCTAACCTCTGGGTAACTATGTGGGCTAGTCGTGGAAAGAATATAACATAACCCAACATCTAATTCCACTTATCTTCATGATGTCCTTATGTTTCAATAGTTTTTTTCCTCCATTTTTGGCTTGTCAATCTGGTTATGTTCATTGGTTACAGGTAACTGGTTTTTGGAAAAGACCCCATGGATGCTTTGGCTTTAATTTTGTATCTCAAACTCTATTAATCAAGAGCTTGATGCATTGCCACTAGTCTAGTGGCAGAGTAAGGTGTGCCATGTATATCTAGTTATGTACTTTTTTGAATTATCAATGGAAATCTAACTTTACAAATATTAACCTTTAATTTCCCCTAATTGGAATGGCAAGGAGGTAAGAAAGGCTATTTGATGTTTTTTTGGTGGATGTATAGAGGATAAGAACATCTAGCATGGTTAAAGGATATAAGGATACTTGTGAGAGGATGGTGGAAGTGTTGAGCCATTATGGCTCACCCTTCTTACATAAAACTTGATATTTCTTACTTCCATCAAGAAAAGGCCTTAACTAGGAGTATTATGATAGGAGCAAGAGTGGATATGGTGGAATTAACAATAGCTTACGATAGGAGAATTTGCACTCATGAAAATAATTAGGTCTACTCGACTCCATAGGGATATGGTTCTATGATTTTAAGGTGTTGGGTTCATATGTTCAAAAGGTTGATTGATAAACTCATTCTTTGTGATTTTAAATTGGCTTCTAACCTTATAGGCTTGAGAAGCCACTCATAGATTACTATACATGGTCTCTCTTTGTGGAATTCAAGGTGGGTTCTCTATTTGGAATTATGGCAAGTGAATGATAGTTTGAGCAAGGGTGGAGGGAGGCCAAGTAATTGCAAAGAGAAATTTGTCCCTCCTTAGTCACTTAAAGAATAGGGTGAAGTCCTCAACGATGGAAACAACAATAGTTTAAGATGGTTGATTTTATGATGAGTAAAAGAGAGAGGTAAAGAAAACACATATGAATTCTATCATTAAAGTTCATAAGGAGATATTTCCTTAGGTTCCAAAGAATAGTTTTTATCATAGCAAAGACACCAAATACGTGAAGCTTGTGGATAAGTATTTGTATATAAATACATTGATTACCATGACTATGGAATTAAAAGATTCCCAACCCAATTCTCACTAAATTGGACAAATTAGACCTAAATTACACTTAATAAATGCAATTTGGGGATCAATGGCAATGAGTGAGGATCTAGATGTAAATAGACAACTTGCAAGGATGAAGATGTGGAACGAAGAAATTTAAAAACAATTTAATATGAAGAGATTTCCAAACCCAATCTTAGTAAGAATATACCACCTATCTTTGTCAATATTAATTCAATCTTAAAATTTGATAATTAAATTTCATTCTACCAAAATTTTGTTGTTAACTTATGTTTACATTTTGATTCATATATAATATTATTATCTCTTATAAATATTTAGAATTGATATATAATGTTATTATCTCTTATAAATATTTGGAATTAAAATTGGAATGATATGCTTTTATTATTATTCTTATTGTTAATATTTCAATAAATCCGGGTCAAATCTAATAGAAACCCCGTTCTTTTCCAAAGCAATGTACCTATGCCTTCATTCAAAACATGTTACGGTAAGGATAGCATATAACACATTTTACACATTATTAATAGAATTTAGATAAATATAGGGAAAAAAAGGTAAAAGAAAATTAACTTCACTTTTTAAAATTAAAATTTAAAATTAAGGCTCCCATTTCAAGATGTTTGATAATGGTGTAAAATCCCCATGACCTGGAATTGAAAAAATAGAAATTCACGTGGAAAAGACTAATATTGTATGATTCAATGATTAAAATATAAATTAATTTCCCATCTTATGCAATACATCTACCTTAAATATTAAATGGAATTTCATTCTTCTAAATGATAGGAAATAATGTTTTAAAGATTTCAAAGTTTTTTGTAAAATGAAAAGAAATTCATTAAAATATGGAATTTCATTCTTCTAAATAATAAGAAATTCTGTTTTTAAGTTTTCGAAAGTTTTGTAAAATAGGAAAATATTTGAAATATTTTTTTTGTAGGGTGAATTTTTTTTTTATATATATATATATATATATACTATTTTAAGGAAAAAAATAAAGCATGAAAAATAATGAACCTATTATATGAATTTTTTTTAAAATTATATATATATATATATATATATAAATATATATAATATATATATATATATATATACTATTTTAAGGAAAAAAATAAAGCATGAAAAATAATGAACCTATTATATCATATATATATATGGGAAAAAATTGGTAATGTAAAATTATTAATTTTTTAATAAGAAAAAACATTTTAAATATATATATATATATATTATATTTTAATTTTTAAATAACTTTAAATACTAGTATTATTATTTTTCTTTCAAAGTTGAAACTTGTGTTTTTTTAATTATGATATTAGTAGTAGCATTTTTAGATTTAGAAATATTTTTAAAATTTTTAATTAAAATTAAGTGGTTTTAGATTCAAAATTCTCATTTTAATGTATTAATTTTTATCAATTACATAATAGTTAATTTCATATTTGAATGTGGTTTATTCTTAATTTATATATATATATACTTATAAATTTAGAGCTAAAGTGCATTGCTATAAACAAACATTTTTTATATAAAAAGTAGAGTTACAATTTCATAGATTGTCTCATGTGACTTAATTTCACATTCAAAATTTTGAATTTATTGATAACTATTATAGTTCTTTTATATTGACTACTATTTGGAGAGAGGAAGAATAAAGAAAAGTATTTAAAAAGAGGAAGAATAAATAAAAGATAGAAATAGAGAAAAACATATGATTCAATTTGAAATATAAATGAGAGAAAAAAAAATCACAAAAATGTAAAAAAAAATGAGAAAAAAAAAATGATTTTGAAAACAACATTTGAATAAGCCATTATAGTGGAAAATTGGAAATTTTTGGTTTAAAATCACTGAACTTAGGGAAAAAAATATATTGAGGAAAAAAAAAACTTGTGATTCAATTTAAAAAACGAATGAGAGAAAACAAATCACAAAAACGTGACAAAAAAATTCCAAATAAAAAGCAAAAAGACAAATGAATTAGGTCAAAGAGAATGACTTTGAAAACAACCTTTGGATAAGACATTATAATGGGAAATTGGAGATCTTGGGTTTAAACATAATGAACTTAGGAGAAAAAGTGTCATTATAGTATAAATTATCAACTTCAATCTATACTATAAAGTTCCAAGGAATGCATTGGCAATGCTTTTTTTTGTCATCTTGTCACTCAAAGTGGTGAGAGCTTCGCAAATTATAGATAAATTTTTTTTAATTAGTGTTTAACCATGAAAGGTAGAGGTGGATATTTTCTCACATGATTCTTTAACATTTTATAATCATATTTCTCCTATGGTTCTTTTATCTAACAAAGTCTTCTTTGGGCAATGAGGGAAAATCAATTTCATAGTAGTAAATAAGTAAGTCGCAATTTTTCAATTTATTACTGTAAATATTGAACCACAATTTTAATGTGTTACATAGAAGCTTTCTTTGAGTTAAATTAAACCCTTAAAAATGGAACCATACACATTCCGAAAAGTAATGCAAGTACTTTTAATCGTTAAAATAGGAAAAAATTACCAATATGCAATGCCATGTAACATGTGATGGGTAGAGAAGGATTTTTTTAAGTGTTTATATATATTTTTGTTTTTTAAATAAAGAAGGGTGATCACTTTACTTTTACTTTTAAGGTGTTTTAATTAATAGTGGAAATGTGAAGTTGGGTTATATTTTTTTGCTTTCTTTTGAGAACTCAAAAAATATTATTTTTAGATGTTTTTTAACTTTTAGCAAACCAAAGTAATTTTTTTGTTTAGAATTTCATTTTACAATAAAAAGATAACTTGTCGAAAATCTAATTAATTTTCTATTACTTATTTTTTGGAATTTATTTATTCATATTTGATGTGTCAACTTAGCAAATGTTTGATTGCGTGTTCTTTAAAAATCATGGGATTCATAGCACGTCATGTTTTTTAGCAATAGTGTATTTTTTGTTAACTTTGCGTTTTTGAAAAAAAAAATGTGTTGCAACCATACAAACAGACTCTACTGCGATATAGTTATATTTACAAAACCAACTGATGCACATCATAATTACTAGAATTTTTTGAATTGAACCAATATGAAAATGTTTAGCTAAGCGTCAATTTCTCAACATATTAGTTATAAAGTAAAATTCTAAAAACTACCCATTAGAAAAGATGAGCCAATGTAATGAACCATAAATTTTTCATGTCGTTTTATAGTGTATTTTGGAAGATACAATTTTTTTATTTCAATGGGGTCATAATGACCTTTAGAAATTTTTTGCACACATTTTTTTAGAAAATTAATTAAAATTAGAAAATTTCTATGAAATTCCATAAAATTTATATCTACTGAAAGTAGATTCAATCCTTCAAATGTTGGTATTGTTTTAATAGTAAATTCACCAAATTTGATGGAGTTTAAGCATTCCGAAGTTGGAAAAATGTGACCAAAGCCAAGTTGTTGCAGAGTTGCAGGTTAAAACAGTTCAGTCGAACTAAAACCACATTCAGTCGAACTTGTATTTTTCATCGATGCCCATTAAAATAAGCAGAAAAATAATTTGACCGAATTAATTTAAAATTTCGGCCAAATTATTTTTAAAAGTTTGACCAAAAATGTGTTGATATTTTCCGTCTGCCGCCAAAATGAAACAATGTGACCCTCCGAAAAAAATGTTTCACTCATTGGTTCATTATCTTTTTCACTTTGTCTTTCAACATTTTCAATTTCATGATCAATGTTATGAAGAATATCTCTCTCTGTTCACATTGCAAAATGTTTTTCCAATTAGTTCATCAGATAAAAATTAAATTTCACAATACACTAGTTAAATTTAAATATCATTTACAATATTTACATTTACATACCTACTTCAACTTCTAGTTGAGATTGATTTTCCCTTTCAATATTTGCACGTTCTTCCTTCTTTCTTTTGTAATTATTTCTCTCGTATTCTCTACGAGCCTCAATGTCTATTGTTCATTTTTTCTCTTGCAATTTCTTTGATTTCCCGCGATAATTCAATTTATGTAGATTTTTAAAATCTGACCCAAAAAAGTCAATTTCAAAATCCTGCAAAAAGTACTCACTTTCAAAATTTAGACCAAAAAACTTACTTTAAAAATTCAGCCAAAAAAAATTCACTTTAAAAATTTAACACAAAAAGTCACTTTAAAATTCAACTCAAAAAACTTACTTTGAAAATTAAGCCCAAAAGACTTACTTTAAAAAGTAAGCTAAAAAAGCTCAGTTTAAATATTTAGCCCAAAAGACTGAATTTAAAAATTAAACTAAAAAATATCACTTAAAAAATTCAGCCCAAAAGACTAACTTTAAAAATTAAGCTAAAAATATCACTTAAAAAATTCAGCCCAAAAGACTTATTTTAAAAATTAAGTCCAAAAAGTTTCCTCCAAAAAATTCGGCAAAGAAAATTTAGCTTAAAAGTTCACTCCAAATGAGGAAAGAGTGCGAAAATAATGTCTCGGCTCCATTTATTTATATCGTTCACATTTTTCTCTGGTAATCCTCCTTATCTAAGATAATAACAACTCCACCCTTATCAACTTTAAGAACAACGATGACCATGTTGTTGTTCAAAGATTTAACTTGATGCCAATATCTGGTTATTCATCTTGTCGTGACGATGAACCACACTAGATGGTTCGAAACACGTCGAAAAATTGTTTCTAATGTATTTTTTATCGAAAGAACTCTCAACATTCTCTCTATGTTAATCATGCTATGTATTAGCTATGAACTATTCATGTATAACCATCATTGTCAATTAGACCTTGGTGCAAGATTTAAAATGAACACGCTTTTGAAATGCCGCCAAGATTAAAACAAAACATGTATCATTGGCATGTATTTATATTTCAAATGAAATGTGCAATGAAATCATACAACATCATGTATGGATATAATTCTAGCCCACAATATATCATTAAAAAACACAGACTTAAACCTTCAAATAGTGTATATCTCAAAAGAAATAAATCAAGTAGCATGTTTGAAATGAATTATCAATTTGATTATGGCAAACTATTAATCATTCATGTGTACCAATATATACCAACATAAAATTAACAAAACAAAAAAAATTGAAAGAAACACTAGTAATCATAATTGCATGTAATAAAATTACATTGTCATCATGAGCAGGCTAACACATTGTGTGTGTTATGCCTATTCAAATAAACATTTCGCCTCCAAAACATCGACCCCCTCAAAGTAAAATTGAGGTATTTATAAACAAAATTTCCAAACAACTACCTACATAACTATATTTTAATTAAAAATTACATCACGTAATCTCAAAAATATAAATTACTTGTGAGATTTTTTTTAATGTTTTGAATATGGTTTAGAAACTTTGTTTTTTCCTCTGGCTAAAGTATTAGCCATCAATCCTTTTGTAGCCTAGATGTTTTCCTTCTTAGGCCTTTGGAAAACTGTGAATTCCTCTTCTTATTCTACCTCTATAGCTTCCTTGATCATTGACTGCAAAGGTTGGATTGATGTGGTACCCTATATAACTGGAGTAGGGATGGCCCCTTGAGTAAAATATCTCTTCAGCTTCATAAATATGTACCATTTAGCTGTGGGTAATTACTGTTGTTTCTTTAATTTTAACTAATATACGCTAAGCTCATATTAAAGTTGATAAGGATTAGTTGGCAACTACTAAACCATCTTATCTAAAAGATCGAATACATTGATATCCCTGCAAAGAGAATTTACTAGTAGTTTCTCAAAAATTGCTTCTTTACTACTAGTTGAAGCGTATATCTGATCTTCTTGAGCCTTCTTAAACACATCTTGAAATTATTCTTCTGATATAAGCCAATTTGAGAGTCCAAAAGGATGGAATCTAAAGCATTTAAATATATCCTCATTCTACTTTTAATTATGTGACGAATTTGTTAGCTTTCAGGATTTCAACATTCATTTTGTTCATGGGTTTCTTCCTTTCTTTAATTGATAAAATTAATAAAATACATTCTACTCTACTAGGAAAATCAAAGAATTTAATAGCTACTTCATCAAGTGAATTTAAAAAATTAATAATTTGGATGTGATAATTGGTAATGATAATTAGTCATAGTGAAGCAGAATATTGACATAAGTTCTAATTCTAGTGATTCTTTCATTAATCATTTCCTAGATTTATTTTGTGCATCAATTAGTGTGACTCTTCCCAATTTAGTACTTTCAATATATTTTTGCAATGACTGAAATTCTTTTTGTTTCCCTTAAATACTAATTAGAATCCTTTAATAATCTCATTTTTTTTGTTTAACTTCATTGGTCCAATTCTGCACAAGTCATTCCTTCTCTTGTTGCTAATTTTTAATTTGTTTTTCTAGTTCAACAACCTTTTTTTCCAAAGAATTTAATTTTATTTGGATTAATCTTTCACATTGTTTCTTGTCGAAGAACACTGTCAATGTTGGATTTTTATTCATCTATTTTATTATGATAATTTTTCCCATTTTCTTCAAATTATTTATTTTCCTTAGCAACCTTTTTCCTCAAATTCTTTATTTTTCCTAGCAACTTGTTCCTTTAAATGTTTAGTTGTGCTTCTTTTATATTGAGAGTTATTTTCAATTCTTGCACTTTATTTTCTTCTTCTTCTTTACGTTGATATGTTGCAGCTAAATCTAACATCTCATTTTCATAACACTTTAAAGTTGTTTTCAAGTCTCTGATTTCTTTATCCTTTGGTTCCAATAAATTTTTGGTGTAGTGTCATCTTTAGTAAAGCCTGATAAATTGGCTATTATATTTTCCAAATCTTTACTCTTATTTGGTTTTCTTTGGATAGCTATATTAGAATTATTCAACTTTACTTCAACCATACTTAACATAATCTACAACCTTTTGTTTCTAGCAGTAAACTTTTATTAGCCTTTTAGCAACCACTTCTCCTATTTTCTTATGCCATTCCACCATATCTGTATAACGAATCTAACTTAAATCGACATTATTTGAAGTGGTTTTGGAACCAATGAGCATTTTTTTAGACTTGATATTCGGTTTAATAATAGTTAAATTAAAGGTATTCTGATCAAAATTGGTGGAGGATATGAACCTAGGGCCTGAGCTAGAACTCATTTCTTCACTGACCAATTCTTTTGTAACCTCTATTCTTTTTTCAACAATCATCATTCTTTATCCTTTGTATTTGTAAACTTCTTAGTATTTACATTCATGGCCAGTTCTTTAGGTTGCATTTCTTTCAAAAAACCTTGTAACTACTTTGATAATTCTTCGTTAGTATTTTGGAAGATAGTATCTTCATCATCTTTGATCTGGATTTAAATAGGAACGCAACAAATTACAGAGATAACCATATACACAAAGATGCAGCGGAAATAATACTTCATTTCATTACTGTAAAATACTGAAATATGCTTACAACAGAAATGGAAATAAACAGCTAGGGCGATGGTAGCTTATCTCTGAGAAGAGATGTGGTGGCTACCTGTCTTTGAACTGTAAAGGCTACATTGTGGCGGACAATCTGTCCTTTTACAAAATGTGACTTGTTACTTATAGTATTTTTCAGTTACAATACCACGGGTCAATTCCATGGGTGAATGAATACCATGGGTGGATTTTACAATACCACGGGTGGATGCCATTTACAATACCATGGGTAAATTCCATGGGTCAATGAATAATATGGGTGGAGAGTACCATGGGTGGATTTTACAATACCACGAGTAGATGCCATTTACAATACCATGGGTAAATTCCATGGGTCGATGACTAATATGGGTGGATGAGTACCATGGGTTGATGTCATTTTCCATTCGGATCATTCCTCCCTCCTTAAGAAGCAATGGTCCCCATTGCGTAAAGTTCCCTCCTGCGAAGCCTTTGTGGAATATGAAGAGCCGCTGAAGATAAGGGTTTTATGTGGTTAACCCAAAACCCTGATAAACGAAGATACGAGGATAGAGATACCATGTAATGCTTGTGACCAACTGTGATTCTGACAGTGTGCAGCCTAGCAAATGGACTTCGATGACAAGGATTTTATGCGGTTGACCCATAACCATGATGTTGGTTGCTGATGAAGTAGCAGGTGCCTACATAGCCTGGGGTGGGAGGGCACATCTCCAAATAACCCAAGTCGAATGATGCTATGTTGAAACTGATGAATGTGAAGCAGGTTCCTACTAAAGTGGGGTGGGAGGGCACGTCTCCAATGGAAACCCACTCCGAATGCTGCTCCAAAGTTAAAATGGACATAACTCGGCCAATATAACTCAGAATATTTATTATAACCTGTTTTTAGAAGCAGAAGGATCATTTTGCATCTTCCCATGGGTTGGAAATCCCTATCTGGACACTCTAAGATCTCAGATTTGCGCTGCAACAGTTCCGTCATCACAAAAATTCTGATAAAATAGCTGATTTTAAATTAGCGATATCTCCCACATCCGAACTCCGATTCGACCCATTTTGTTTTTGAAATTGGATGATTTTTCGAGAGGAATCCAGATCTAGTATTTTTTTTTTGTAAAATTTGTACCAAATGTTTCAGATATGATCTGAAAATTCACCGCCCAAAAAAAAAATTCCTACAAAAAAAATGAAAAAAGAAAAATTCTTCTTGACCCAAGAAAGTGCTCTGTGGAGGTTGTAGCACATGCTTGAAGTTTGTTGAATATTGCTGCAAAATTTGAAACTGAAATATGCATCAAACCCTCATTCCCATGGAATCATAACCTGTTGTGATACCACTGATCCGGATTTAAATAGGAACGCAACAAATTACAGAGATAACCATATACACAAAGATGCAGTGGAAATAATACTTCATTTCATTACTGTAAAATACTGAAATATTCTTACAACAGAAATGGAAATAAACAGCTAGGGCGATGGTAGCTTATCTCTGAGAAGAGATGTGGTGGCTACCTACCTTTGAACTGTAAAGGCTACATTGTGGCGGACAATCCGTCCGTTTACAAAATGTGACTTGTTACTTATAGTATTTTTCAGTTACAATACCACGGGTCAATTCCATGGGTGAATGAATACCATGGGTGGATTTTACAATACCACGGGTGGATGCCATTTATAATACCATGGGTAAATTCCATGGGTCAATGAATAATATGGGTGGATGAGTACCATGGGTGGATTTTTACAATACCACGGGCAGATGCCATTTACAATACCATGGGTAAATTCCATGGGTTGATGAATAATATGGGTGGATGAGTACCATGGGTTGATGCCATTTTCCATTCGGATCAATCTTCTTGTTTTCTCTTAACCACACAATCTTGTTCAACAAGCTATGTATCAACTGCACCATTTTTCAGTGGAAGTTGCTAATGGTTGTTGTCCATAGAGGAATCTTTCTCTACAATATATGACACATGTCCAATACTGACTTTGATATTTTTATTTTCTTGGTAGGATTTACTTTAATTGCTTCAATCTCCATCTCTAGTGTCTCAATTGTAACTTCTTAGTATACCTACATACTTTCTTGTTTATCATTGTTTTCAGACCATGTGTTAGTATTAGCTATCTTTTCAACTTCAGGATTACGCATATGGATATAAGAAGATAAACCTACATTTTTTCTTAATTTAGAAATAATATGTAATCAATCATATTTCCAAGGAGAAGCCTTTTCCAAACCATATGAAATTAAATCATTTTCAATGATATCCAAAGAAGGTCTATTTCTAATCATCTAAGATAAAATTTCAAACAACATTGCAATCATTGACTTTTAACTTTTAGAAAGAAAGTGAATCTCATCATCATATAACCTATGTCTAGCTACTTCTAACAAAAAATAATGCAGGGTAACAGATTTTGGTAGATAGTAGGGTTGACCTTCAAAACCATAGATTCTTATGATAGTGTAATTTTAAAAAAGATACCAGTTCCCTATATTGGTTTCCTTTTTTGACTATAAATTCTTCCTAAAATAGTCTGGCATTCTTTTAGGGGTTTCATTAAGCAATTTTTCCTGAATATGAAACATGAAATAATATGCAAATTTGAGATAAGCTCCTTGTATCCTCCCTAGGTATAATAGTTTAGTCCATGTGTCAAGTTATTTTCTCTTTTCTACACATCTTTAATTCCTAAGGATATTCCTTTATTGAAGAAATATTTTTAATAGAAAAACAAGACTATATCTATGAGATATGTGATGTGTTTAAACAAATCAAAAGATTAGACAATGCTGAGGTTTAAGTTATACTCTAAGCTAGATAAACTGAGAAATTAATCATAATTTCCTTGGGATTTGTCACTATTTCCCTCAAGAAAATAAGTATAGCTTCATTCATAACAAAGTCATTGAGATATCCTAAAATAACAATTAGCAAAGAGACCATGACCAAAAAATATGGCTTAAGTACCGTACTAGCACTGGTAATTCAATTTTCAATACTTGACCAGGGTTTTCAACCAAACTTTGTAGAAAGCTCAATTTTTCGTCTTCAGTCCAAGTTAAGAATTACTCATTCAATTCTTTATCGCTAATAATTTTTCCTTTCATAGGAAACCTCAGCATTTTTTCCATTGTTTCCTCGAACACTTATAAGAAACTAGATCCATATGTAGGATGAATAATATTTTGAGTTGATGGATCATAATGGTTATCTAAAAGAAGAATTGCATTAGGGTTGAAATGGATGGCCAACAATGCAACTCTGATTAAACCAGTATTTAATAAGTAACTTTATCAACTATCTGATTGGCCATTCATCTCTAATTGAGCTCTAAGGGCATGCATTTTGATGTTATGTACATGGGTTTCACATATTTGGGCTAAGGTTTTAATGAAAACATCATTCTAGTGTTCACTAGCCATTCTAAACATGTAAACTTGACTGGTTACTATTAATGTACTACAATAAGGCTTTGGAGAGCTTACTTGCTTCTTAGAGACTAGAATGGTAGGCTTCTACATTTTCTCTAAGCTCGAATTAGTGATGAAAAAGTAATTATTTTAACTGTAATAATCCACTAAGGAGTGTAGAACGCAAAAAAAAAAAAAAAAAAATTATTACCTTGGTTACGTTGAATATTTGTGAGTTAATTTTCACAGTACATCACCTTTACTTGACGTTAATAGTTTTGGTGTGAAATTAATGTGAATGGCCATTGCTTTCACATCGACCATTTGATGAAAACAATGCTAATTGTCCAATACATTAGACGACATTTATGGCTTACCCCTCATTTAGTTCTACGCACTATATGAGATATGGCCATTAATCTCATTAAATATGAACCTTCAAATCATATCAGGAAGCTATAGAGTCATTAATATGCATTCAAGTTCCCACCTGATAGGAGTTATGGCTATTAGATCTAGTGAATGATCATCGTTGGATCCCATCGAATTATGGTATCATGTTTAAACAATGCAAATGTTGGAGCCTAATATGCATTACAACTAGTGGATCTACCAAATGATCACTATTAGATACCATTGAGCTGTGATGTATCACTTAATTCACACAATTCTAATCCCAATATCAAAGAAATCCATCAGATCATGGTATTGGTGACTTTAAAAAAGCATATGGAGTTGAGCATGTTTAGGAACTAATATTTGGGGTAGTAGTAAAAGATTGGGCCGAGTCCGATTGGTAGAACGAAAGTCACTGGATTACAAGCGATCAATCACATCAAATTCAAATTTGATCTCCTTCCATACTTCACAAGCAGCAGCTAGTTTAGGACTCCATTTACAAGCTTCACGGATCACTTCATTATCTTCACGAGCAAGATCATGTCCTTCATTACGAGCTTGTACACAAGCTTCTAGAGCAACTCGATTAGCTACTGCACCAGGTGCATTTCCCCAAGGATGTCCCAAAGTTCCCCCACCAAACTGTAGTACGGAATCATCCCCAAAGATCTTGGTCAGAGCAGGCATATGCCAAACGTGAATACCTCCTGAAGCTACGGGCATAACACCCGGCATAGATAATGGTTCCTTAACCATGTCTAATTATGGCATTTGTAGTTTTAAATATCCTTCCCTCCATGTTTGGTCATATTTCCTTACCAAGATCTCTCTAAGACATCTAACTTTCCACCCTGGGTTTCAAAAGAAGATATTAGGCCCTCCTCAAGGTGGTTTTGGCAGAGCTCCTTTAGGGTTCGAAATAAAATAAGGCAAGGCCATATCAACATAGTGGTGGGGTCATCCCACCCATCAAGTTGCTCGACGAAGTTCATTAGCCCCCTATTTTGCACCTGATATACATTTTCTGCCATTGATTTAGGTAATTGACCACATGCCAAATATTTTAGGTAAAATGCGACTGGATCCAACTCGATGGAGGAGTTGGAAGGAGGAGTCTCACTATAATAGAGACAGTATTCTGGGAGGGGATAAATAGGACCCTTAAGCCTAAAAAAGTCCACTAGAATAAATAAAACAGAAGACAAGCCCAACTTATAGAAGCCTTTTTCCTTTCCCCTTGAACCTTTAATCAAGTCCATCATTTTATTTCTTAAAATATTTTTGGCATAACATCCATTCAATCTATGCTTGTAAAGTTGTATACTTCATAATTCATAGATGTCCTCTTAACATCAAAATTTCTCTATTCTATTACACATCATTAATACAGTGTGAAATTTTGTAAAACTACTTATTATTTACTCATTATTCACACAATATGAAATTCAATAAATCTACATATTATTTACAAGTGCACCCAACTTATATATATATATATGGAATCCAAAGGAATTAACATGGAATTTCCGAGGTGCTTTCCTTAAACCAGAGAAACCTTTATGAATGAAATAATTGGTCCATCATGTGAATTATAGCCAATGTCCAAAGAACCAAGAAAAACATCGAGAAGAAGAACATCGAGGAGGTGTAGTTGAATTATTGAAATTTAAACACTTGTAGTTAAACACACCACCATTGCACCATATATTGCCTAAAGGCCCCTGAAACATATTGCTTTTCATGTCCATCTTGATCCCAACACCAACCATGGAAAAAAAATAATTGTAATTAATATTTTCAGAAATTGTTATTGTTATCAGCATCTAATGCTCAACATTGAGTCAATGAGCTTCACAAAAATGTTACTAGTGAAAAGGTAGGAGATCAAATGTTTAAAGGCTTTGAGGCATGGAAAGAGTGAACATTAGTAGTGGAAGAACACGTAAATAAAGAACTTAGAATTGGATCCATGAGTTGCAAAGTATCTTTAGAGGTAGATTTTATGTAGGGTTTAGTCTTTATTAAATAATTAAAACCAAAATCAGTATATGTATAGTGTTAGAAATAATATGAAGTGGGGGTATTCAAATTACTTTGCTTATTGGTTATTAATACACGCCTTGTCAAATCTGATTCAACCTAACCATCAACGTCTTTAAATCCTCTGATCATGATTTTAAAGTTTTATATTATAGAACCCTTGGAAAGATACTAAAGGGCAAAGTATCACTAAATAACTAGAGTGAGATTCACATTTTAGATGTCACTTTGAAAAAGCAGGAGATTAACTACACTTTCGAAGTGATAAATATGTAATTAGAGTAAATCAACTAAAAATTTTGAAGGACTTTAGGGTCACTTTTCTTTGGTTGGTATCCTATTTGCTTTCCTTTGAAGTGGTTTTTACAATTCGTAAAGTGAGTGTGAATTAACCTAAATAAACTCTTTTAGGAAACCTTCCTCATTTATTATTAAATTATAAGAGGTTGATATTTTATTAGTTTTTGTTTCATTAGGGATTATAGCATTTGCTTTATAGTTAGAGTATATTATTTTTTGTAATTTTATTAAAATTTCGAGAAAATATTGAATATTTTTAATTTTTCGTAAATTTAAAAATAATTTTTTAATTTTTGAATTTTTTTTTTTTTTTTTCCATTTGTTAAACAAGCTTTGATGTGACATAATTTTTTTTATGAAACTTTTTATTTCGGTATTTGTGTTTAACAATTTATTTTAAAATAAATAAATAAAACTAATTTTATGAGTGTCATTCCTCTTAATAAGATCTCTGACATTAACATTAACACAATACTATGAATAAATCCTTTACAAAAATATTTTCAAAAAATTGTAACTCCTATTTACCTTCCTTCCATCCATTCCCAAGGAAATTTTTGAAAAAATTGTATATAATACCATAAACTAGAATAGTAACCAAGCGGATATTGTTCACACCATAACAGAAGACACAGTTGGTGACTAATGGTATATTCAAAAGACTTTATGAAGTGATTTAATACGAACAATAATATGAGTGTATAGTAGATTCAATACTAACAATAATACCATTTTTTTTTTGGGTTATATTCCATCACTGCAGCAACTTAAATGAAATGCAAAAGAATCTGCGCAGTTGAAAATACCGATCTATTTTTATTTTGGCTATGACTTTTCAAATAATTTTCATATTTTTATTTGAGTAATTGACCATATAAGTAATAACAATACAACTAATATCCTTATAATTAAGGATGTTAAGTCCATTATTAATATAATATATAGCTAATAGCTAGTATATTATCTATAAAGTGAATTATAAGGTATTATTATCCATCATTATTATAATAGCTTTATTATTACTTATTCGAATATAAAGTAATAGCTTTTGTTATAAATTTTTCTTTTTTTTTTTCTAAATATGTTTAAAATCTATTATTGTAACAAAATGATACAAGGAGGTTCTGGCCTGTTCAGTTCTTAGCCAAGGTTCATGGCATATTGCAACAAAAACAAAATGAAGACTGCCTAGAAGAGGGAAATAAGTCCAATCCAAACTAGATTTGCTGCCCTCGCAAGGGAAACCAACATGTGAACATAGAGCATTATTCTATTGAAATCAGTTTCAGAACTGACTATTTTGCTCAAAAATGCAAAAATAAACCCATCGGACTGGGTGCCGGGAACCTGAATCCTAAAGACGTGTGCTGGTTTAGTTGTCATTTGGTGCTGACGGGTGTTCTTCAAGAATTAGACACTTGTAGGCATCGAGGTCATCCTCGTCTTTCGGCAGTTCACCCGTGTCTTCCTTCGCCAGAGTTTCTCGATTTTGTTCTGCTATAGAAGGCTCGCCCTGAGCAATATCATTCTTCTCCGTTGCGCGAGTGGGACACCCTTCAACACTGGAAGGCTCCTCTTGAAATGTGACTATAATGGTAGCCTTGATAAGAGGTCAATCCAGAGAGCATTGATATGTGAATTGAGCTGTATGGTTGGAGTGTTGAGAGCTGGAAGGGAAAGCATTAGTTGATGGACAGGTTTGCGTAGGCTGGGAGCGAACAGCGCGAGTGCAACCTCTGCCACTACGGCTATCAGGATAACGAGCCGAAAAGTGATTTGACGAGGGGGAAGAGGAGTCAGAGACCGTTGAGGGCAAAGAATGGAGCATTATGCCTCTGTCGCTGCCCCTCCTGCTATGCATTCGCTGGCGCAGTCGAGGCATAATGGCATGGGGAGAAAGGGACTGACTGTGAGAAGTAGGCACTGAGTGGAAATCAGAGGCAGAAGGCTCAGAAGGCTCAAAAGCGAGGGTCAGGTTGCATACCAGGCTCTGTGAGTAGTGGTTGCCCTTTCCAAATTCTATACAACAGAGAATATTGCATCGCCTGCCTGTTGTTGTGCGGGTGCTTGGCTCCACGACAGCCAGGGGGCACTTGCAATTCAGAGGTAGAGGAGCAGAGACAGACGAGGATGTGGGCCAAATAGCACCTGAGGTCTCCATGATGCAGAGCCGAGGTGGGATGGCGCTGGTAAGTTGGTTTGAGTGCCGCATTGAATGGCATTTATGCATGCTGTAAGACAATTTTATTATGCTGTTTGTGAGCTTACGCGTGACCATGTGGCTATGCCACTTGCTAGCGCATTTCTCTGCCGTCATATCATCCCTTGTGAACACCCGCATCTAGGAGTTATAAATCTATTATTAGTAATAATAATAATTTTTATCGTTATATTACAGGCGAGAGCACATCCAAAATTACTATATGAAATCTACAATAACTTGGTTTTAGAATCTTTTGCATCCACGCAAACAAATGTAGGCCTATACCAAGTTCATGAATACAAAGAAAAGGGAAAACACAAAAGCAAAAAGACTCCATAGAGCTGATAAATATTGCTTATAATAACGGTGTGATGTTTCCAAAAGAGCCACTTCAACTTTGATCTTGTAATACTTGGGTCTTAGCACTTTATTGAGTGCAGATTTTAAGTCCCTAGGAGGCTTGATATGACCATAAGAGTATGGTATAAGGCATTTTGTTTACGCAATGCAGAGTGTGGAGGTATTGCTAATCGCACTTCTCCGCACCTTCACATAATGCCTAATCTAAACCACCAAAAAAGACTTTGAATTAAGCGTTATCCATTTAAATTTTAATATCATGTCCTCTGAATAAGATTCTCTGTGTCATTACACTATCAAGTGCCTACTGAATGATGATTGGACTGTAATTAAAATCTCTTATCTCTTTGCATTGTGTTTTTTAATGTACTGAAACCATTCACTTAAATCTCAAGATATTGCAAAGTATTATGTTGATCATCCACTAAAGTCAAGTTCTGTCAGTTGCAACGCTTGCAATGTTGTATTTCTTTATTCCTTTAATCAAACATTTTCAAGAAATTGCAACTCACGTTTGTCTTCCATCCATTGCCATGGAAACTTTTGAAGAATTTGTGTATAATATCATAAACTAGAATAACCACCAAGCGAATATTGTTTACACAAGAACATAACACAGAGTTGGTGACAGATGGTATATTCAAAAGAGTTTATGAAGTGATTTAATATGAAAAATAATACATGTGTATAGTAGATTCAATACGAACAATAATACATTTTTCTAGTTATATTCCATAATTGTAACAGCTTAAATGAAATGCAAAAGAGTATACGAAGTTGAAAACGCTAATCCATTTTCATGAAGTTTCGTATAATCTTTTTATTCTAGCCCTAGCAGCTATGACTTTGCAAATATTTTTCATATTTTTATTTGAGTAATTAATGACATAACTAATAACAATACAACTAATATTGTAGAATATCCTTAGTAGAAACTGACAAGTTAATGCTACAACATGAACAAATAAAACATGTATGAATTGTGAGGAAGTTTTGTCATTGTGCGGATTGCATAGAAAATGTTACACAATGAAATTTTTTCACACTCTACATACAGCAATAAGTTACATATGGTGTGTCGTTTCCAAGCTAAACATTACATACTAATTGCATTACATAATGATTAATGGAGATACCAACATGCCAATTCCTAAATAGCAACAAATTTACACAAAACCCTGACCTAAAATACATGAATAACGAATTCTTATGAAAACAATTCAATGCCAAACCCATCTAAGCCAACTGATGTGAGAAATTTTGTATAGCACGAGGTTGACACATAAAAGATATATTTTGCCAAATATCCTTTTGACTTGTTACGTCAAATAAATTATATCAGCAATAAACTTTTCAGATGTAGGAACACACAAAACGAGGAGTGTTATTGATTACATGATTGATCTCTGCTTGAAACCTTCACATGACAACAAATCACAATCAAATGGGATGCACTATTCCCTCCACGCTACTTTTATTGTGATGTGAGATTAAGAAGTTAACCAGTCTCCTTCTACCCCACCTCTTACAAGACTTTGTTAGGGCGCTCTATTTCTACATTTCCTCTTTGACAAACAAAGTGAAAATGGGAAAAATTCTTCCTCCGCACCTGTGCACTCCACATAATGTATCAACATTATGGAGAATAACGATAAACCTTAGATTGATATATCGTGTGAAAGTGTAAGCTTTATTTCTTTGCACCTCTGCACTACTCATAATGTATTAACATTGGGCGTGGGGATATAATATGAAAATATTAATATTCTCATGAAGTGTGCATAGGCGGGAATTATGACAGATTGCATAAACGATTGTGGAAGTGGAGCGTTCTTGGATAAAGAAAAAATATGGACCCAACATTTCCTTAATCATGTCAACATATCAATACCTACCAAAAGAGGCAACATATTTCCTTAATCAATTAATTAGCAGTAAACGTATGGAGTATGTTGTGTTGAAGCTATTAATCTTGTTTATTTGGTTTCTTAATTATGTTTTTTATTTATTTGGTTTTGTAATTCTATGTTTTAGGATTTATAGCTCTACTCATTTGTATATCACTTAGTAATTATTTTTTATGTATGAGCATATTTAGTTAACCAAGCAATCTCTCTCCTTTTTTTTTGTAAATCAAAAAGAGTATTTGTATTATATAATTCTACACTTGGTTTGCAGTAAATACATCAGGAATTACAAAGCTAATTCATCAAAAAATTTCATTTTTTTCCTTTCTAATAAAAATACATGTTATCCAATCATATCACAAAACAAAAGAAAATATATATCGACGACTTAAAAATTAACCTCTTTGAGGGGGCCACTTTCTTTACATCACATAAATGAACAATTATTGGATGATACAAATGACAATACCTCCTTGGAGACTTAAGGGCCTTTTTCTTATTTAAAAACAAAGGAAAACCCTAAACAACCAAAACCCTAACCCTAGGAGATGGAACGCCAAGAATTTGTGGGCCCCATTGGAATTAGTTGGACAACAACTTCCTGGGTTCGTAACTTAGTCATATGATCTTCATTGGCATGTAAAACACCTTGTTAGAAAGGTCTCTCAGATTACTACAATATTTGTAGGCCATGGGCCTGCTGTGGACCTAAAAAAATGTCGTTGAGGTGGTAAAAACGGCTCTAAAAGTTCAGGACCCAAAAAATGCTAAAAATACAAAATTATGCTACAATCAAGGAGACTGATGAAACCAACTAGAGGTTTAGTTGGATTAGGCAGGTGGCCACCAATATCCACCTGGAACAACCCCCCCCCAGTAAGCAATGGTCCCCATTGCTTGTAGAGACTCCAAGAGGTGAGGAAATTTCTATTGAACCTGGTCCCCAGTGAGCCACTTGCCCTGGTGAAGGAGTTGGATTAATTTGACAATTTGATATAGTTGGATCCTCTACTGGTGAGTGTTCTTGATATGTCCATGATCCTACCATTTGTTTCCTATTTGATAAATATTGGGTTGATCTTTGTTGGTGTCAGTTGCTCAACAATGTCTAATGTGTCCAACAATGGGGGAAAGTATAGTCGCAACTGATCCACATTGAATACTAGGTACGAACCAAGGAACAGTGGAATGATGAGCTCAAAAGAATTATATCCTACAATATTAGTGATGGTGTAAGGCCATATCAGAGCGAGCGAAGCTTGCGGTGAGCCCCAATGAGGTGCTCCTTCTGCAAATGTAACCAAACTTTGTTGCCCACCTAGAACTTGTGTGGCACCTGATGCTGATAGTGATTTTGTTTGTACTTAGCATTTGATCTATCCAATATGTCATGTACATGTTGGTGGATGTGCTGAATGCATTCAATGAATTTGGTAGCTTTTTTAGCTTCGGACTGGATATGATCTGAACTTGCCTAAGTAGCTGCAGGTCATATGACAACATCAATGGGACATAGTGGTTGGAATCCCAACCCCACCTGAAAGGGGTTGTGGTCAGTTAAGTTGTGGAGAGCTTTGTTGTAGTTGTATTGGACATAAGGGAGGCTTGCATCCCATGTGCGTGGATGCTTCTAGTTGTACATGTGCAGGATGTGCACGATCATCTTATTGCCGAATTTTGTTTGGCCATCGGTTTGGGGATGGAAAGCCATGGATTTTGTGAGCTTGATATCCAACAATGACCAGTGGCTTAACCAGAATGTATATAGGAACCTGCTATCTCGATCTGAGATAATGGATTGTGGGATTCCAAAGTGTACCTGTTATCACCCCAAGAAACTCTCCTAGGTTGTATATCAGAGATGCTCGGGAACATTACAAACTCAACAAAAATGTTGGAAAATGGTGGATGAATGGAAGGAATGATGCATATTCAAGCCAGATAACCACTTCTACTATGCTTAATCCCAGACATGGGTGAACACCCCCAGACTACAAGGCTTTAGACCACCAATTACTCACAGCTTAAGGAATAGGTGAACATGGAGAATACTGACCACACCAGCATATGCACAGGACCTTGTGATGGCTAGATGCAACCAGTTAAAGGGTCTGTAAATCTATGTCCTAATGCACAGACGGGATGACAACTTTCTAGCATTAAAACAACAAAAACCTGCATACACATTCAATAATATTAACTAGATTCTATCACAGAGGTGGGATGACAGCCCCTCTAATGCTAAACATCCAGAGCACATGAACAATGCATAACAGTCACAACCTGGAACAAAGAAGAAGTGGAAAGTGAGTAATTAACAGCAAAAGAAGCTTTCATTAGCTGAAAATGAAGACCAGATGCTGCAGGTATCACAGTGGTTACAGTCTCCAGAAGTTGAACTTTACATCAAAATAACATTCATCAACCATCAACATTATTTCTTCTGGATATATATAGAGGTTGATTACAAACACACTCTCTTATGCTATGCGTGGAGGGGTCATAATGGACCACCAACCACATTAATTCTTTGGAATGGGCCTTCTGCTATGACCTGCTGCTTTAATGGCTAAATTTGACATTCACTAGTGCTCTGCAGTCCTCCTCTGAGCAGGTAGAGTGCTGACTGATAGAAGCTCCATAACTAATAACTGCGTTTATCTGCTCAAGCTCTGTACTCTCCCTCCTCGGCCATGCTTTCCTTTAAATGCAGTTGTTGAAGCTTTATTACGCAGGGTACAGGTAGCTGGCCTCCTTCCTCCCTCGGGTACACTGAATAGGCTAAGGACACGGGCAATATGGCGGAGGCTTGACAGGGAAAGATCAACCGTTGATATGCGTGAATCAACGGCGGAGAGTGGCTTACAGGGGTTATCAGGAGTAATCATGAGTGGACGAACATGGGCCGTCGGATCGTAGTCGAGCAGATCCGACGGCTATCGAGTGGCGGAGGTGTGCGATCGTTAACAAGTGGGAAGACATACGCATAGGTGGTAAGCGGTTTCCCCGCACCGCTTACGAGAGGCAGGCGGTATATATACACGGAGGAGCGATCCAATCTTTGCACGACATGTGGCAAAGGAAAATCGTTTTCCTCACGGATTAACGAGTGCGCAGGTTGCGGTGGCAGGAGGAGCGATCACCGTCAGATCATGCGACGGATGGTTGGATGGCGAGAAAAGTGCACACGGTTTAACGTGCGGCAAACATAGCGGAGACCATCGGATTGTGATGCGATCGATGGTGGGAATTTAAAGAAGGACGAAGGGATAGTGGGGTAGGCGCATAATTATGTTATAGTGGTCATATGGTGATTCAGAAGTAACGCTCGGGGGCTGAAATATCATTAGCTCTCGCAACGAAGAAGAGGTGAAATGGAGTGTTTGAACCGAGAACAGAGAGGTTTCAGGAGTAAAACAAAAATGGTGGGGTTGGGAGAGTATGAGGAAATTGAAGGAGGAGAAGGTAGAAAAGACTGTTGCAAGCTTTCTTTTTAGCATAAACCCACCACCAGACCTGAATTTGACCTTTAAACGCTAAAGTTTATAGCAGAGCTAACACTGGCTCCTTCTGGGGATGAGATCCTCCCTGTGAGGTCTCAAGAACTGCAGACCAATGCCTTCCTACAAAACCAGCTTATAGATATTGCCTAATGTCCATTGGGCATGGAGTCAAACCAAGTTTACAATATGAAAAAGAAACTGCTTACAATCATTAAGGCCTGAAAACTTAAAACTTCAAAAACTGCCTATTTGTTGGGCCACCAAAATTGTTTCTCCTGCTCTCGGCCCCTTCATCATAGAGCTGCAAAACAGGATTTATTTGATCCTCTACCTCAAAGAGTTTAGGACATTTGACCTTAATAGGTAGATATGGATCAAAATTCACCCCCTTTCTGTGTGCTCTTCTCCTTGGACGTTCTTCATAAGAGCCTTTGTACACCTGCTGAATAATCATGGCTACTATGTACTTTTCTGTGTCATCTGTGGTCTGCACAACTAATATGAATGATGAACCATCGTTTTCTTATGCAGGGGACACAGAGACATCATCTGCTCCTTTATTTTTCTTGGAACAGTCCACATCCAAGGAGGAGTTCCAAGATTGTGCATCCTCTTCTTCTGTCATCTGATAAGCTGCCTTTTCAATCTGTGTTGAGGCCACCTGAGCAGGTTTCAGAATATCAAGACTGAGGTGATCAGTATCAGCCTTAGGCATTGAATCATGGCCTGCTTCAGTGTTTAGGGGGCAACTTAGAGGGATTGTTACTTGAGCATACAGAGAAACAGAAGATGATGGGGATCTTTCCACTCCCTTATTGATCACTGGGCTGGGGACAAAATCAGGTTGGAAAATTTGCAGATCTACATAGCCATGTGAAGATGAGCTGGCTTCGGGAAAAGATTCTTTGAGGATGAAGGGATCTGTTGCTACTTGCTTCTGCTGATGAGCTTGTTGTTCTGCAGCTACAACAAACTCACAAGCAGTGCCTCTTGGTAATGCTTCTTCATAGGCAGCTCTGGTTAGGAAAGGGGCATTGCCATTATCTTCCAAACCATGGACCTCCTCCTCTTCTTCAAACAACTCTTCTTCCATGACTATATTCTGAAAAAGGGTTTTCACCCTTTTGTCTTCGTTTGCATCTTTGCTTCTCTGCAAAATGTGCATCTGCTCCTGTGCTCCTCTATATGGATTTGGCCTTGAAAGAGTAAAGGAACAAGGAACTCCTGCTTCCTCAAAGTACTGCTCAGTTTTTAGTTTGGAAAATTCAGAGGCTAATAACTTTATCATCCTGGACATTTTATCGATCTCAGGATCTGAGGATGATGAGGACTCACCTCCCTGTCTTCTCCTTTCAGCATCACCATCAAGTCTCTCTGTAGCCAGAATGTTCAATTCAACTTCAAAAGCTGCATCTTGCATATCAGCTAGAGAAGCACATCTCCTTTCTCTTAACAGCAGGCAGACTGAGAATCGAAGGCATTAGCATAGGTGAGCATGGCAGAAGCAGGGGTGGGTCTTACTTTAGCTGGCATTCTGTTGTACATATGATTGAATCTGATATTGAAATTAGACAGCAGCTCACCATCTTCTCTCTGCAAGTTCCCAAAGTCGGTATAATAAAAGAGCAGATCTTTATTATTCCCCCAGTGCTTTAAAAACACATCATCTAAGGCCTCAATGTCTGCAATAGACCTAGGGGGTAAATTTCTGAACCATTTTCTAGCCTCCCCATCTAGGCTTTGAACAAAAACCCTCATCCACATATCCTCTTCATTGATATCCAGGTTATCAGCATAGCTATAAAGGGCCTCTAAATGCTCTTCATTTGTTACTCCTTCTCCACCCGTAAACTTAGGCATATATTCTTGATAATCTCCTGCAGGCATGGCATTCAAAGGAATAGGCAAGACCAAAGGTCCATACCTGGCAGCCACGGTTTTTCTATCTTCGTAGGTGCTTGCTGGCCTGCCATGATTGGGGTATATGAAAGGATACTGGTGGACTGAGTGATATGAATCAATGAAAAGAATGATGGAAACAGAGGAATTTGATGGACAGCATGGAAAGCTTCTTTCTTTGAATTGGAATCCGTAAGGTAGATGAATGACTAAGGAGCCTTATGAATCTCTGAAGGTGACTTTCACTAGTAGAGATACATGGAATTTCTAAGGCTTACCTGGTCTTGATGCTCCTTTCTACGATACTTTCTTCTGCTTAACGATCTTCTCAGGATCAGGCACTGATTCAGTTGATGGTTTTTAAGGATTTCTCCAAGCATGCCTCACCAACTGCGCTAGAACTGCAATGTGGAGTCGCCAAAGGTTGGTCTTCCTCCAATGGAGTCGCCAGATAGATGATTACAACCAGAAATGTGCCCAGACCTTGTCTATCATCAAAATCTGGAACTGTTTCATTCTCCCAGGGAAGCTGAGCTTCAATCTCCTCTCCCCGACAATGGCACCAATTAATGTTATCACCCTAAGAAACTCTCCTAGGCTGTATATCAGAGATGCTCAGGAACATTACAAACTCAAAAAAAATGTTGGAAAATGGTGGATGAATGGAAGGAATGCTGCATATTCAAGCCAGATAACCACTTCTACTATGCTTAACCCCATACATGGGTGAACACCCCCAGACTACAAGGCTTTAGACCACCAATTACTCACAGCTTAAGGAATAGGTGAACATGGAGAATACTGACCACACCAGCAGATGCATTGTAAATCTATGTCCTAATGCACAGACAGGATGACAGCTTTTTGGCATTAAAACAACAAAAACCTGCATACACATTCAATAATACTAACTAGATTCTATCACAGAGGTGGGATGACAGCCCCTCTAATGCTAAACATCCAGAACACATGAACAATGCATAACAGGCACAGCCTAGAACAAAGAAGAAGTGGAAAGTGAGAAATTAACAGCAAAAGAAGCTTGCATTAGCTGAAAATGAAGACCAGACGCTGCAGGTATCACAGTAGTTACAGTCTCGAGAAGTTGAAATTTACATCAAAATAACATTCATCAACCATCAACATTCTGTCTTCTGGATATACATAGAGGTTGATTACAAACACACTCTGCTATGTTATGCGTGGAGGGGTCATAATGGACCACCAACCACATTAATTCTTTGGAATGGTTCTTCTGCTATGATCTGTTACTTTAATGGCTGAATTTTACATTCACTGGTGCTATGCAGTCCTCCTCTGAGCAGGCATAGTGCTGACTGATAGAAGCTCCATAACTAATAACTGTGTTTATCTGCTCGAGCTTTGTACTCTCCCTCCTCGGCCATGCTTTCCTTTAAATGCAGTTGTTGAAGCTTTATTACGCAGAGTACAAGTAGCTGGCCTCCTTCCTCCCTTGGGTACATTGAACAGGCTAAGGACATGGGCAATATGGCGGAGGCTTGATGGGAAAAGATCAAACGTTGATATGCATGAATCAATGGTGGAGAGCAGCTTACAGGGGTTATCGGGAGTAATCGCGGGTGGACGAACATGGGCCGTCAGATTGCGGTCGGGCAGATCCGACGGCTATCGGGCGACAGAGGTGTGTGATCGTTAACAAGCAGGAGGAAGTACACATAGGCGGTAAGAGGTTTCCCCGCACCGCTTACAGGAGGCAGGTGGTATATGTACACGGAGGAGTGATCCAATCTTTGCGCGACACGTGGCGAAGGAAAAACGTTTTGCCCACGGATTAACGAGTGCGCAGGTTGTAGTGGCGGGAGGAGCGATCACCGTCGGATCATGCGACGGATGGTTGGATGGCGAGAAAAGCGCACAAGGTTTAACATGCGACAAACATAGCGGAGACCGTCAAATCGTGATGCGATCGACGGTGGGAATTTAACGAAGGATGAAGGGATAGTGGGGTTGGCACGCAGTTATGTTACCGCGGTCATATGGCGATTCAGAAGTAGCACTCAGGGGCTGAAAGATCATTAGCTCTCGTATCGAAGAAGAGGTGAAATGGAGTGTTTGAACCGAGAACAGAGAGGTTTCAGCAATAAAACAAAAATGGCGGGGTTGGGAGAGTATGAGGAAATTGAAGGAGGAGAAGGTAGAAAAGACTGTTGCAAGCTTTCTTTTCGGCATAAACCCACCACCAGACCCAAATTTGACCTTTAAACGCTAAAGTTTATAGCAAAGCTAACAGTACCCATACTTGTTCAAAGAATAGTTTGGCAATTACTTCTCCTTTGATACTCTTCTTATAGGCTGCCAGAATGGGAATCTTAGAGAATCTATCAATAACCATGAAGACATTGTCATTTCCATGCTTGATAGAAGGAAGACTAGACATATAATCCAAGGAGATGGATTCCCAAGGCCGGATAGGAGTAGGCATAGGAGTATACATGTCTTGCTTCTTGATTGTAGGCTTGGAAATGGTGCAGGCAGTGCAAGATCTAATATACCTCCCAACATATTTTTGAAGGTTCAACCAATAAAAATACTTCTGCAATATTGCTGCTTCTTTTTCTACCCAAAAATATTTAGTGACCCTATTGTAGTGCGCCTCCCAAATCATTTTGGCATGCTCGCTTGAAGGAACACAGAGGTGTCCCAAGTGGCATAATAATGTGTCTTGGAGGTGAACGTCTGGAACTTTCTTACCTTCCAAGAGCATCTCGTATGTGGTGTTGAATTTTGGGTCACTCTTGTAAAGATGCAACCATCTCGAAGTCTCGTGTCCATAAGAGTCGAGCACAATTGTCAGCGCCATAACCGATAGTCGATTGAGGTAGTCTGCAACAATATTGGTGTTTCCCTTCTTGTACTTAACGTTCAAATGTAACTATTGCATATATGTGGACCATTTATGATGTTGATCATTCTGCAACTTTCCTTATGTTTGTAGGAACTATAGGGGTTGTTGGTACGTGTGGATGATTGTTTCCTTCCCCAAAATGTAGTTCTTCCATTTTCAGCAGGCTTTCACAATGGAATACATCTCTTTATCATAGGTGGGATACTTTTAGACTGTATTTGAAAGTGTCTCACTATAATATTCCATATGAGGCCCTTGCTGGTAAGAACTATACCAATAGCATAGTCGGAGGCATCTATCTCAATCTCAAATGGTTGATGCAAGTATGGTAATGTGCGCATTGGTGCAGAGAAGAGGCGATGCTTTAACTTGACAAATTCCTTCTATTGGGATTCAGACTAAAATAACTTTTCTTTCACTCCGCCCTTGGTGACTTGACTCAAAGTCCAAGTGATATGAGAGAATCCCAACACGAACCTGTAATAGAATTGACAAGACCTAGAAATTTGTAGAGCTCTGTTAGAGTGGTTATGCTTGTTCAATCCTAAATAACTTGTATCTTGGAGGACTTGTCGAAAATGGTGTAGGTTCTCTTCCCAACTCTAGCTAAATATCGGGATTTCGCCTAAACACACTACCATGAACGAGTTGGTGAAAGGTCGCAAGATGTTTTCCATCAACCTCATGAAGGTTGTGGGGGAATTAGTCAACTCGAAAGGCATGACCATGCATTTGAAAAGGTGCTCCTTGGATTTGAAAGCAGTCTTCAACACGTTGGAGGGTTCAATTGGTACCTAGTGATAACCTGACTTCAAGCCAATCTTGCTGAAATATTTGGTGCCCTTGAGTTGGTCCAGAAGGTCATCAATTCGTGGGATTGGCTACCTATTCCAGACAATGATCTTATTCGGCGCCCGATAGTCAATACAGAGCCTCCAGTTTTCGTCCTTCTTCTATACAACTATGATCGAGCTCTCATAGGGTGATGAATTTGGCTTGATGTTCCCTTTCTGCAATAGCTCATGAATATGCCTCTTGATTTTGTCTTTATCCATAACAAAGAATTGGTAGATCAGTCAATTGGGTAGCGGCACACCCAAGGGTCAAATTGATGGGGTGCTTGACCTGAAAGTGTAGGGGTACCCTTGTGGGTGAGGTGAAGATGTCCTTGTACTCCTCCACGACCTTGTCCATCTATTGTTCTTGTGTGGAGGAGCCATGTCTAGAAGTTATGGATTTGGCCATAATATTCCTCTTGCTCTGAGGGTGAATCATAAGGAAGACAAATTTCCCAGTCAAGGAAATGATCACTGCATTTTTTAGGAGAGGTCAAAGAAAAGGTGGTAGGTGATGCTACCTTTGGTATCATGTACAATTTCTAACCCAAAGTAATAATAGCATAACAAGGCCTGTGTTCATATACAACATGAAGCTTCCATAGGTATGATTTACTGAATAAAAAATCACAACCTTCTAGAGGGGTAACATTGCACAATACCTCATTTAAGAAGGGCTTGATGTTATAAGGTGGATGACACTGTTGGCTGACACAAAGATCTCTCCCTTGGTGGAGCCACCCAATGGTGTATAGTTCTGGGTGCAGAGTTGTTGGTAACTTCAATCTCTTAACGACCTCAGCTAATATCAGGTTCTTCTAGCTCCCACTGTCAATGATGAACTACACCGATCATCCCTTTACCCACATATGCGAGTGGAAGAGTTGCTCCCCCTCCTTTGGATCCTAAGGTTCTGCCTTTTGGAGCTTAGTGGTGGCTACCATTGTGGTGGGTTCTATGTCAATGATTTTCTTTCCCTTGTCAGTTCCCTTATTGAGTTCCATCTTAGAATCAGAGCATGCATCTGTCTCTGAGTCTTTTAACTCGGACACTAGCGCCTGCTTTGCACGACATTCATTCATGTTATGAGTGGGATTTTTATGGAGCTCACGCCACTTTTCGGTGTCCTTATTTTCCTTCTTGTTATTCTTGGATTGCAACTTCGAGGAGTTGTCCTGGAGGGTTGCGACCTAGCTCTACCCTTTGCTATGTATCTTGGGGGTGCCTTTTCTCTACTTTGGGCTCATAGATCTAAAGTCTCACTTCTTCTTCTTGAATTGCTGCTCAATCTCGGTAGGATATAGGTATGTTGCACCAAGTGAGGAGATGTCCAGGAACTCCATTTCCTCTTGAATTTATTTGTGAAAATAATCATGATACTTGAGCACCGCATGCTTCTCAGAATATTTGATACCCAACTTTGTGCACAGGGTATAGAAAATATTTGTTATTTCATGCACATCTTGATCCCTTTGTTGTCGTATTGTATTCCAATGTATGTACTTGTCATCATAGCTCCCAACAAGGTAATATTTTTCCTTAATAGCATCTGGAAAAGAGTTTGAAGTGGGTACGGATAAAAACAAAAAGGGTTCCTCGACTCGTCTCTCACAATAATTTTCCCACTAGTCCTTGACATGGGGGTGGCTTTAAGTAGTGGAAAAGCAATATTCTCCCTCTCAGAGAAATTATGGACCGAAAAATAACGTTCCAGTAGATTTAGCCATTTATCTACAACATATACATCTATCTGACCTTCGATTATGGGGATATCAAAGTTAACTTGTACCTTGAAGGGGGCAGTGCCTCCTAAGTGACTCCTGGATGAAGATGCATCACTAGTTGGCATCCACTAAAGGATATGGGAAAATTTGTCCATCATTTTGTTCCTTTGTCGTTCAAGGGCTTCTTCAAGAAATAATTTGATAGGATTTCCTACTTCCTCATATTTATTTTCTTCCTCCATGGGAGGTCGTCGATGTCGGTGGGGTCAATCTTGCAAGGGCTCAACCAGTTCAAGTCCTAACTCCTTATACCTCGACCTCATTGGGGACATGCACAGAAAAACAAAGAAAGAGAAGACTGCTTTGATATTACTGATCTGGACTTATGCAGGAACAAAACATAATACAAATATAAACATAAACAAAATGATACAGTAGGAATAAATCTTCATTTCATTAATATTAAAGAAATGAAAGATGCTTACATACATAATGGAAGTAAACTAGCTCAGGTGATGATAGCTTATTTTTTAGAACATTTGTGGCAGCTACATGCCTCTGAACTGTGTTACAATGAGGCTCAAGGGAATTTTTATTATTTAACAATAAAGGGAAACCCTAAAAAACCAAAACCCTCACCCTAGGAGATGGAACACAAATAGTTTGTGGGCCTCGTTGGGGTTAGTTAGACAACCAACTTCTCGGGGTTGTAACATGGTCCAACGATCTCCATTTGTCACACACGATACATTGTTAGAAATTTTTCTCTAAGTACTACAATATTTGTGGAAGACCCCTACGTATGGATGTGGGCCTGCTACGGACCTCAAAAAAACATTTTTCAGGGGGTCAAAATAGCTTTGGAAGTTCAGGACCCGAAAAAATGCTAAAAATAGTAAATTGTGCTATAATCAAAGAAAATAATGAAACCAACTGGAGGTCCGGGTGGAATAGGTGGGTGGACACCAATATCCACTTATATCATGATGTGATGGATGGTGGATGATATCCATAAAGTGCCATAAATGGGGTCATTTTTGCTGCAGTATGAAAGGAAGTGTCATACCACCATTTAGCCAGAGGTAACCACTTGACCCATTGTGTTTTTTTATTAGATACAAAGCAATAAAGATAACATTCCAAACATCTGTTCAATATCTCAGTTTTCCCTTCAGATCGAGGATGATAGGATGATTTATGATTTAATTGATTACCAAGACAAGAAAATAATTCCATCCAAAAATTTCCAATGAAAATGGGATCTTTATCACTTACAATAATCTTTGGGTTTCCATGTACTTTTTGAATTGTTTCCATAAATGTGGAACGATTGTACTGCCTTTAAAAGGACGATATAATGCATAAAAGTGTGCATACTTGGTACTTCTATCAACTACCACCATGATGACACTTTTTCCTTCAGAATTGGGTAAACCTATGATAAAATCCATTGAGACCTCTTCCCAATGCTGACCTGGAATGGATAAAGGTTGTAACAAACCTGGGGTCTTAATTGTATCGACTTTATTTTGTTGGCAAACCAAACATTCTGCCACAAAATTTTGAATATCAAATTTAGGGCCATTCCAAAATAAATCTTTGCTGACCCTATGGTATGTTTTTCAAAATCCTAAGTGCCCTCCTAAATGAGAGGTGTGCAATTCCAAAAGATTCTTTTGTTTTAGTTGGGAATTCTTATATAGATATAAGTGATATTTGTACCATAATGAGTCATTTTTCCAAATAAATGTATCATATGTACTGAGATCTTGTTTTAACTTTTAAATGAGCATCCACACCTCTTCATCATTCTTCCATTCCTCCCTTGCTTCATTTATCCAATCAGGTTGGATAATAGAAATGGCATAGAGAAATGCTTCTACATCCTCATCCCTTCTTGAGAGTGCATCTACAACAACATTTTTCTTCCCTTTTTTTAAATGATTTCAAAGTCATAAACCAACATCTTAGTGACCCATTTTTGTTTCTCTTCTGAAGATAATATTTGTTCCAAAAAGTATTTAAGACTATCATGATATGTTTTTACCTTGAAGTGTCTTCCCATTAGGTAGGGAAACCATTGCTTCAAGGATGTAGTATTGCCAACATTTCATTCTTGTAAATAGGCTTGTGTAAATACTTTTCCTTAATTGAACAACTTTCAAAAGCAATGGGTCTTCCTTCTTGCATTAAAACAACACCAATTCCATTTCCTAAAGCATCACATTCCCCCATAAAGGTTTTTGTGAAGTATGGAGTAGCTAAAACTGAAGCTTGACACATTGCCTCTTTAAGATGTCCAAAGGACTTAGTTTCTCTTGGAGTCCAAAAAAATCATCTTTCTTCAGTAATGTTATTACAAGTGCTGCTATTTTCCCATAGTCCTTAACAAACTTGCAATAATACCCTATCACCCCAAGAAGTCCTTGAAGATTCTTTAGGGTTGTGGGGATTTTACATTCTTTGATGGATTTAATTTTGTTAGAATATACCTTAACACTCTTATGAGATATAGTATGACCCAAATATTCCACCTCATGTACCCCTGAGAAGCATTGGAGGTTTTTGTATACAATTGTTTCTTCTCCAATAGTTTAAGAACCTTGTCAACATGTTGAACGCGATCCTTCCATGGCTTGTTGTAGATTAGTATATCATCAAAAAATACTAACACAAATTTTCTAAGGAAGGGTTTGAAAATGGAATTCAACGAACCTTGAAATGTGGAAGGTGCATTAGGAAGGCCAAAAGGCATGACCAAAAATTCATAATGACCTTCATGAATTATGAATGTTGTTTTCAGAATGTCTTCAATCTTCATTCTAATTTGATGATATCCTGAATGAAGATCCAACTTGGTGAAGTAAATTTCTCCATGTAATTCATCCAACAATTCATCAATGATAGGAATGGGAAATTTATATTTAATAGTGAGCTTGTTGAGCTCCCTATAATTGGACACATATGCCATGATCCATCCTTATTATGTATTAATACTACTAGAGTAGAGAAAGAACTTTGGGTAGGTTGAGTTATACCTACCTCTAACATTTATTCTTTCTCTTGGGTTGGTTCCTGGTGTATATCCTCTTGTTTTGATTTTTTGTGTTCCTTTTCTTCCTCCTCTTCACAATATATGTAAAATAATTTCTTCTCAACAAGCTTATGACCCTTAGTGTATTTTCTATCATAACTGTAACAAATCCCTTTTGCTCTTTTTTCCTCTAGTTTTTGTGTTGTCAATCTTGTAGGTTATGGGAAGCTAGGACTAGCGACACTTCCATATTTATAGTTGTGAGTGGTAGACTTCCTTGTTGCCATGATTTTTCTTTCAACTTTTCTTGCCACCTTGAATGCCTTCTATAATTAATTAGGTTCCCCAAGGAAAACCTCATGTTGGATGTTATCCTTTAAAGTCCCTAAGAAGAAATCAATCATATGCTCATCTCGAAAATCATTTACCTTGATATTTAATATTTGGAAGTCCTCAATGTGCTCCTTGAACCCTTTTGTTTGAGATTTATCAATTAAATAAAGAAGGTATTTCTCTTTGTATCCTCGTAATGTGATGCCAATTCTTTCGTCAAAATTATAGAAGTGGCAATTGATTTACAATAACAAAGCCATCAATACAACACAAACTGATTTTGTTCTAAATATAAAGATGCAATGCAACCTCTTGCGTGTGTGTCACATCATGTATATAAAAGAATTGCACCATTTGTAATGTCCATGTTCCTATATCCTTATCATCAAACTTCCTCATATATATGTTTGGAATGTGGTGGGTCTTAAACCAAACATTGGAGTCTCTAAAATCATAATTCATATTCCGTTTGTCTTCATCAAGATTTTCATGGATTACCTAGTCACCACTGGGAAGCCTCTTACAACAACTTTGTCAACCCTTCCAACTATTAGGCAAATCTATTTTAGCTGTTGCCAGGGATGGGGATATTAGAGGCCTCCGACCACATGAAGGGTGTCCGACTACCACGCATCAACAGTTTGTAGATGATACCATGTTACATGGTATCCCTACTGTGAAGGAAGCCTGATCGTTCAAGTCTATCCTAAATACCTTTGCCACAACTTTAGATATGGAGATAAACCACTCCAAATCTATGATTTTCTTCTTTAATACACATATTGTTATACAAATAAATTTGACATCTATCCTAGGCTTTCAAAGGAGAAGTCTTCCTTCCAAATATCTAGGGATCCCTATAACTATTCAATCCTAGAAGAAACCAAACTGGGAGAAGGTTGTTTTGTGCTTGGAAGATAAAGTAAAACGATGGACTTTTAGAGCATTGAACCTTTCATGTAGGCTAGTCTTAACTAAAGTCGTCTTGCAAACGATTTCAGGGTATATGTTATCTATACTCCCAGCTCCTAAAGGGATTCTACAAAAAAATAGAGAAATTCAAAGCATTTTTTTATGGATATGCATCGAGGATAAGAGAAAATGGGTGTTAGTAGCTTGGAACACAATATGTAAACCCAAGGGTTTGGGTGGCTTGGGCTTACATGATCCAGAGATTGTCAACAGAGCGAGCGGAGATAAATTTTGGTAGCACTGGTTAAAGGGAGGGTCATCACCATGGGCCTAGCTTTGGAGAGAAAAATATGCCCCCAACTGGCCTATGCAGGATCTTGTCAGTATGACAGGGTCTATTCAAGGTTCAGCAATGTGGAATTTGGCCTAGGATAATAGAGAGATAATACAAAAACATTTTTTTTGGGAGATCAAAAATGGAAGGTCGGCCTTGTTTTAGGATGACTCTTGGCAACAAAAACCTAGTTTAAGCAGGGAATCTTGGTACCTAATCCAATTATCTACAAAGAACCAGGGGCACAGGGAAGTGCACTAGTTCTGGGAACAGGGGATGAAGTGTAATAAATGGCGAAGGTGGAACCTTAGCATTCTTCGGGAGTCTAGCCAGAATGAATAGGTGGTCCACGAATTAGTAGTGAAAATAACCAAGAGAAGAATCCTATGTAATGAGAACCAAGATCAACTGAGATAGGGGGAAAAAGAAAGCGAAGAATTTAATCTCAAAGAGGCGATAGGTTATATTGAAGGTTTCCAAGGTGAGGCAACTGATTTAGTGTGGAAGAAACCATGGTCATCGCACCATTGGCCAAAAATCAAAACCTTCCTATGGCTTGTATTGCATAAGAATGTTCTTAGACGGGAAAATCTGGTGAAGAGGGGTTTTATTGGGGCCTCATGGTGTTGTCTATTTGAAAGAGAGGAGGAAAACTTGAATTACCTTTTAAAAACCTATAACTGCAACTCTGTCATATGGTGTTGGATGGATTTTATCTTCAAGAAAACAGATAGAATTAGGGACAATATACAAGATATTATTAGAAAATGGCGAGGGGATTACACTAAAAATGAAGTTGTAAACCTCACCTTGTGTTTGGTTCCTAATTTTATCCTTTGGTCAATATGGAAGGAGCGGAACCGACGTATCTTCCAGAACATGAAGCTCCTTGCAGAACGCCTATTGGAATTAATTCGAAGCCAACTAAGGGAAATGGTAATTAGCAAAGGAGCCAAAGTCTTTGATGATCAACCATCTTCTCAGGAGGCATGAGTCTTAAAATTATTAGAGCTGGATAACCTTGGTATGCAGGTTTCCTAAGCCAGAGAACCTCTAATCCAACTGGGTTTATCAATTTGGATTCCTCCTCCCCAAGGTTTCTTCAAGTTGAATTTTGATGGGGCGTCAAAAGGAAACCTTGGTAGCCCAAGGGTAGGAGGGGTTATACAAGATTGGACAAGGAAAATTTGTAGGGTATATTTCATAAATTTGGGACATGCCTCCAACAGCGCAGTTGAATTCCAAGCCCTAAAACAAGGGTTGGAAATCTTGGCTCAAGAAATAATTGTCAATGTCACTTTGGAGAGAGACTCAACAATAGCCATCCAAGCAGAAATGAGGGTGCAATGTGGCTCGTCGGTAAGGAAGGTTATGAGGAATTAGCATATGGCACAATTAATCTAGCACATACATCACCACTTAGTGACTCTAATAATAGTGGAATTTAGCATGGTTCGGAGATCAGTGAACATAATCGCAGACAGGCTAGCCAATGAGGGGGTAGCCAACTTGTAGTTGCTTATTGATGTGGCTTGGTCGAAACTCCAGGAGGGACAACACAAGGAATATTTTCGGAATTTGGACGAAAAAAGACAACTCCACGACAGTCGACAATGAGTACAACGCAGAGGCGAGCCAAGGCTTTGGAAGAGCTCCACCTACTCACACGATTGATTCATCCTAGATCATGGAAGTGAGGGGAATAGTAAAACAAGGCAAGATAATGGACACGTGGAAAATCTACATGGACAAGGTGGTGACAAAATGTTGAGAAAAGGCAACAAGAAATTCCAGTTTAATTTGTCCTCGAATTAAACTGTGAATTAAAATCGAATTATATTCTCATAACAACTTGTAAATAGTTAATTAATTTTAATTGACTTAATTAGCTTAGGAATTTCGAGTTGGAAATCTTTCTATAGTCATGTATATGTTCTTCCTAAATTTTAGGGGTTTAGGATGAGTTTATTTGAGTTTTAATTAGATAACTCAGTTTGACTGAGTTATGGTCGGTTAAACTAGTTCTAATTGTTTGTGGAACTAGTATAGGTCTAGTATTGAGTTGGTGCATTGGTTCATCCTCAGTGCTACTCCAGCTAACTGAAGATTCTCTCATGAGAAACTCATGCATGTCAAATCAAAGAAAGACCCAATTGAGACTAGAGTGCAGGGATAATGTACTATCAGTTGTAGAATGATCTGAGTTGTGAAGATCATGCATGCAATCAGAAGAGGACCTAGATTGGGATTGCGCAATTATGGAAGAAGGAATTCCCAATTAAATATGGGTTATTCCTCTCAGGAATTATGCAAGGAAATAGGGGTTTGGAGAGCAATAGAATAGGCTAAGTTTTGGATTGAGCTAGCTTGTGAGCAGAAAGTTGATCATACTTGTGCAGATTTGTTCTTGTGAGAACACGTTTTGTATTATCACTCAGATTTCTAATTAATGCAATAGATAGTTGATATTTTACGCAATGGCTTTCCCCAAAGAAACAATTGTGTTATGTGTCTTTTATTATCTTCCTCTTGTTGATTATTGTTTTCATCGATCATTGGTTTCCATTGTTTAAATAGTAGAGTAGATTCTTGTCTTGTATTTTAATGAAATTCAATGAGTTGTGAATCTACAGGAAAATCTACATGGTATCGGAGCTGAAGACAGTATACTAGAGGAGATTCCTAAGTTTTTAGTTTTGGATTACAGGTGAAATTCAAATTTGCAATACATACTTTAGGATCGGCAGATGACGTTCTACGGTTTGCGGCTCGAGTATGCCTTGGAAGGTAACTCGAATTATATAGCCTGGAAGGACAAAATGGAGGTCATGTTAGAGGATAATGGCTTAAAGGAATTCATTGATCAAGATATTCCTAAGCCACCAACATCGGATGCAAAAGTTCTAACCGAATGGAAGAAGTGTGTGGCAAAGGCCAAGCTAATAATCCTTGAGGGAGTTCGAGACCACATTGTCTCGAGTATCCATGGGAAGGAAGCTTTGTATGCTATGTGGAAAACATTGACGGACCTATTCCAAAACTACAGTGGCCATAGGAAGTTGGCACTGAAAGACAAACTTTGAAAAACCAAGATAGAGAAAGGCGAGACCATTCCAAAATGCTTGACCAAGTTCACTCATTGTCGTGATGAGCTTGGAAGTGTTGGAATAACTGTTTCCAAGGATGATATGGTGAGCCTAGCTCTCCTAGGCCTTCCTAAGAGTTGGAATAACTATTAGGACTTTGTCAATGGGAGGGAGAAGCTACCATATTGGGAACAACTGTGGTCGTATTTGATGCAGGAGGGGATCATAAGGAACACCAGAGATGTTCCTCATCAAAGATTGATGATGAGGAAAATTGTGCCTTAGCGAGTAAGGCAAGGAAAGGGAAAGGGAAGGCGTCCCATTTTAAATTGGATTGTTTCCATGGCAGTAAGAAGAAAGACATGACGAAAGTTAAGTTCGTTTATTATCACAAACTGGGCCATTTTGCTACAAATTGTCCGCTCAAGAAGTCCAAGAAGAATTCATTAGGAGGAGCGGCAAGTGAGGCTTTGGCCTCAATTCGAATTGGAATCTACTGTCATTGCATGCATGGTGTCATCAATGATGGGTAGTGTATGGTACCTTGACAGTGGAGCTTCATTCCACATGACTGGTGACAAGGAGTTGTTCAGTGACCTGGAGGAGAAAGATCTCCATATGCATATCGAGATGGGTGACAACGGGAGGTATAGTGCTACTATATTGGACATGGTTACTTTTTAGAGGGAGTAGGGTGCTCCTCTCACCTTGAGGGATGTTATGTATGTGCCCAGGTTGAAGAAGAACTTAGTATCGGTCACCATGCTTAAGGATAGAGGCTATGATGTGATTTTCTCGAAAGGAAAGGTGTTCCTTCGACACATAGCCACAGGTCAAGTAAAGAAGATAGGGATTCGAGTTAAGAATATCTATAAGTTGGAGGTAGAGGATTGTGTTGCTTTGAGCACGAAAGCAGAGAAGGTGCAGAGTCGAGATGTTGGCGAGTTGTGGCACAGGCGATTGGGCCACTTGCATCATGGGGCTTTGAAAATCATGCAACAGATCTCTACTAGTCTTCCCAAAGGTACGCTAGAGAAAGTTGATACATGCAAGGGTTGTACTTTGGGAAAATACACCAAGGCTTCCTTTCACGACAAAGATAGTCAAGAAGAGGCAATTCTAAAGTGAGTCCATTCGGATATGTGTGAACAATTCTCAACAGCATCCACGACCAAAAATAGGTATTATGTTATATTTGTTGACGACTTTTCTCGTAAATACTGGATATTTTTCATGTAGAAGAAGGATCAAGCTTTCACAAAGTTTTGTGAATTTAAAGCATTGGCCGAGAAAGAGTCTGGCAAGAAGGTTAAAGCTCTGAGGAGTGATAACGATGGTGAGTATGTCTCAAATGAGTTTAAGAACTTCCATGTAGCAAAAGGGATTAAACGAGAGTTGACAACACCCCATAACCCACAATAGAATGGGGTGGCTGAGAGGAAGAACAGAATCATTTTAGGGGCAACACATGCGATGTTGCATGATCGGGGACTACCACTACACTTGTGGGCTGAGGCATGCAACACAGTGGTTTATGTGTAGAATCGTAGCTCGCATTGGATACTTGGGATGAAGACACCAGAGGAGGCTTATTCCGGTAAGAGACTAAATGTTGGTAACTTCAGGATTTTTGGGTCATCGGTATATTTCCATGTGACCAAAGATGCACGGAAGAAGCTTGAGCCGACAACAGAGTTGGGGATATTTGTTGGGTACACCGATACACCTCACAACTATCGGGTGTACTTTCTGACCAGCAGGATGATAGTGGTTCGCAGGGATGTCAGGTTCGATGAGGAGAAGGCCATGCGAGTTTCCCTCGAGAGGGAACTTGAGCTACATATGGTTGAGGAGATTTTATCTCCTAAGGTTGAGGAGCCTCAGATTGATGTGGAGTATGCAGAGGATCTGGGAGTGGAGACATCCACTCAGGCAGAGTCTTACAGAGATGGGATAAATCGCACCAGAGAGGTTGACAGGTTATTGCATGATGCACAGGAGAATGTGGGAGCACCCACATCTTCAGCGTAAACAGAGGAGGTCATCTGAGAGGTACACAGGATACATGGCTCTTATGAGTGGATGTGTTGAGACAAAGCCATCTTCCTTTGAGGAAGCAGTGCAATAGCCGATTTGGGTTGATGCCATGGTGGAGGAGTATGACTCCATAGTTCATAACAGTGTTTGGGATGTGGTCCCGAGAGCGGAGGACAAGTCAATGGTGAACCCCCGCTAGTTTTACGAGTTAAATCAAGTTGCAGATGGTAGTGTGTAGAAGCATAAGGCCATGTTTGTGGCCCGCAGATTTTCACAAGTAGAGGGGATTGACTATAATGAGACATATTCTCCTGTTGCAACGTACCCATTAATCATATCTATATTTTCACTATCAGCGCAGATGAGTTGGAAGATACATAAGGTGGATGTAAAGACAACCTTCCTTAATGGCACGATTGAGGAAGAGGTGTACATAGAGCAACCTAAAGGTTTTGAGACCTTCAACCGTCAGTCACATGTGTGCTGGTGGTGAGCTCCAATATTGCAGCAATGATGTTGCAACTCTTGGGAATCCCTACTTTAGTTTTATCAACCCGGTAGTTCGTAACAAACTTGGAAGCGACGATGTTGTATGCACAAGTACTAGCTCTTACTGCAGGCTGTCACTTGATCCGCTGGCACAAGTTCGCTAGGAGCTTAAGCCAACTTCTATGAGTTCTCAGAAGAAACTTTTAACTGTGATGGAAGAAAGCTAACTCAAAAGAGGCTATTCTACTTGAAGAAAGAAGATAAAAACTGAAAGGAAACGCAAACCCTAGCAAACCCTAGTTTTACCCACTAACCCTACTTTTGCAAGAAAAAGAGATGAAACTACTAAAATGGATGCCATTGACTACTGAAAAGGTAAAATGCATGTATTCAAGCTACTTCTGAAGGAAAATGTGGAAAAATCATCTCTTTGTACTTTTGAGCAATTTTATGCAGAATTATTATGCTTGTGTTTTAACTATTTGTGACTGTGCAGTGGTTTGGTGGCAAAGGAAAATGGAGTTGCCTTTTGCAAATGATAAGGAAGGTGTGGAGGGGTCCTAAGAAGTCCCTAGTACCCTTCTAAAGATTTCCATTATGATCAGACTTCGAAAAATTGCTCACATGAATTTCTACAGAAAGGCTGCAGGGGATCTACAAGAAATTCTACATGAAGTTCTACATGAGGAGGCCGAAAGTGGTTTTTGGAGGTCTGAAGGTGGAAAAATAGTGGGAAAAGGGAAATGAAGGCTGGATGGAGGTGTCAAATGGTCTAGGACTATGTCAATGAAGATCAGACATGAAAGAGATGGTTGGATTTGTTCAAAGGTCAAGGAAGCAATTTTGCACAAGAAAGTTGAAATTAGGGCAGTTTGGCGAATTGTGGTGAACAAGTGAAGGATTCTGTGAAATATGAGCTGGTACAGGTTGTGCTGTTTAAGGATGACAAGATGGAATGTGTTTCAAGTGAGCTGCACACCTACTTCTTAAAACTGACCCAAGTAAAAAGGAAAAAAACAGAGTTTTCCTAATTTGACCTAAAATCTGACCTAAAAACATAAAAGTGCCAAACAGAAGTTTATGAACAAGAAAATATGTGAGAAATCCATGGTAAATGCACAAGAAATGGTCTAAGCATGTGAATCCAAGAAAATATCAACTTCTCCAACTCAAAACATCACACTACCAATTGCATGAAAGGAAAAAAACAGTGTTTTTGGGGTAGCAGCAGTGCCTCGTCCTCAATTCATGGAACCAAGGAGGGAGAAAGGGAATCAAAGCATTCGGGTAGCCTTGTTGGTTCTTCCTCTGTTACTACAGAAAACTACTTAAACAATTTGCAGCAAGAACAACTAATTTAATCATCAAAAGCAACCTATTTTACCAAAGCAAGATCAATCCTAAACAACAGAAATCAGATTATGAATGCAAGAAAAAAAACATGTAAATATACAAAGGAGGTGTTGGGCAGCTTGGGTTGGGCCCTAACCCAAGATCTTCAGCCCTCTAGAAAGGATCAGTGTTGGTTCAAAGCTGGATTCATCTTCATTGATCAAAAAATAATAGTTACATCACAAAACTGTCTGCAAAAGGAGCTCGAAAATGAGCTGAGTACAACACTGCACAATAGTGTGAAAATAGACTATGGAATGGCTAACCTACTGAGGCCTGAAGCCTTCTTATTTATACAAGTGAGGAACCCCAACAGTCCTCCTAAAATTAAGGAACTCGATTGCCTAAAACTGGAGATAACAGCAGTCCCACTTGAGTTGCTCAGCTACCCCTTGGAATCATCAATGTGATGACCTTTGAACTCCAAGCTGCTGGTGGAGAACTCGAGGAAGGGGTCATTAATGTAGGATACACCCCTCCTATAAGTCCTCAACCCTATTTCCTCGAGTTTGGCTACTAATCTTCTCATAAATGCCTGGTCCTTGTCCAAAAACCTGCAATAAACACTCATTAAACTATGTGGCAAAGTGAATATCCCCATTCACTCAATTGACATAAATACATTCAAAAACATGCACAAAACTATGGAGAATGGTGAATTAAATGGAAACAATAGGCAAAATGAGCCCATATAGTTACCCATTTCTGGGGCTCATCATCACCCTCCTTTTGAATGGGTTGCTTATCCTCTGAGCAACTAATCCAGTTCTTCATCCTTGATAGCTTTAACAGCATCCTTGACATCCCAGGCTTCTGAGGTGATGTCCTCTTCCCTGTCATGAAAACCTGCCTTTCTGTCCACTTCCTCCCATTGATTTTGTTCTTCTTCTTCCTTAACCCCTTCAAATAGTCCTAAGAGTAGTGGAGGATTGAACTTAAGGCCAATCCGGTTGACTTTCAAATTTTGCATTGATTGTTTGTAGAGGGGCACTCTCACCAAAGCCTCCTTCATTCTGGTTGGGGAGTGATACTCCCTTACCTTTAGGCTATGGGACAATGTATTCCATCTTCTTGTGCAAGCATGAAGGAAATCATCGCCAAATAATCTTTCCATATCTTCAAAATGAGCGATAGCTTGCGCTTGCCTTTCAACATAATCAGGGAGAACTTGATGGTTGCTTGCAAGGTGGTGATCAGCATATATGAGAGCTGAGGGGTCTTCCAGTTCTACCCTTATTAGTAGGGGCTCATTTAGTTCTTTTGACATGATCTGTTGAATTTCCACTACTCTTTTTTCCTCATGGCTCATCCAAGAAGCCATAGCCACGAGTTGTAGGTATCCCAATGCAGCATTCGGATCCCAAAAGTTCATATCAGGGAGTGCCATATTGTGTAAGTAGAATTCTGCTAATTTGGCCGTATCCTTAGCTGAACTAGTATCATATAAATGCATAAATTGATTATAATTCTGGAATGGGATTGTGCCCCTTTATGCCAATGTTTTAATATAGAACTGGAGGCATTGGTCTTTGAGATATAGTGCGTAGGATCTAGTTGGTTGCCTGCACTGCAAGGCCTCCATTGCCCAGCTGGCCATGCAGGCCATCTGGGCTTCCCTTTCCTGCAACTGCTGCTTCAGCATCAGTACTTCAGCTGCTGCCTCAGACTCCCTTTCTTGTTGTTGCTTTATCATCATTTCAACATCAGGTTGTGGCTCTTCCTCTTGCTGTTATTTCTCTGCTGCTTCCTTATCTACTAGGGGACCTTCCTGTAATTGTTGTTCTTCAAAAATCTGTGACATGTCTCCCCTTTGAGTTTCCTGTTGCTGTAACTGCTTTTTTAGCAGTGCATTTTCCTTCTGTAGCTGGGCTCTCTTAATGCTCTTGGTGTGTCTCACCATTGCCAACTCCCTTATTAACTCTTTCAATTGTTCTTCCATGTGTCCTATATCTACAACTCCCTTGGATTTAGCAATTTTCATCCAGGTGTGTGTTCTAACTCTTTCTTGTTCTAATTCAAAGAAAGGGGGCACAACGAATTTCTGTGGGATGATCTTCCCACCTTCTAGCAAATTGTAATATGAGCCTAAATTAGGCTAAGGGCTTGGTCCGGGTATCTTTTCGGTCTTGTCTTCCTCTTGTGAATGTTCTGCTGCCTCCTCTTCTAATTTTTCAGTTTCCTTTAGCTTGGCCAGTGTTTCCTATAGAGAGGTCTTAGCTTCCTGTAGAACTTTTTTGCTGTCCATTAGTCTGATTCTTTCCTTCCAGGTGGAAGTTTTGGGACTCCCTCTCTCATAAGTGATAGAGATTTTGGAGGGGGATTCCTCCTTTTTCTCAGTAGTTGAATCCTCAATTATTATAGGTTCTTTTGATGGTGGTTGGGGCTTGCCCACCTTTATCCTGGTGCTCCTTCTGGCGTTGAAATACATGGATGTTTCTCTTTTTCTTTTTCCTTTTTGTTTTTCTGAAGTGCTCAATGCAGCCAGCACAGTTGCTGCTTCTTTTGCCAATGTTTCAGGGGATGTTTCTTCCTTCTATTGTTACCCTTCATCTTCTGCAGTCTTTTCTGTGTCTGTTGTTTTTGTTTGTGTCTCTGCTATTTCTGGTAATGTCTTCCCTTTTCCTTGCTGGGTCCCTACCTTGCCTATGGCAGTCTTCTTTCGAGCTTTCTTGGGCTTTTTCTTCTCAGCCTTTGTCCTTTTCCTCTTCTCTGATTTTGAGGTTTTTTTCTTTTTTGCCTTAGGCTCAGCAATAGTTTTGTCAGATTTCTCCTCTTCTTCCTATTTCTCCTCTGTTTTTCCTTCTGTTTGAATATCTTGTGTCTCCTCATGTATTTCTTCCTCAATTTCCTCTTTCTCTTCCTCCTCCTCACTGCCAGATGGGCTGATATCCTCAGTCAAAGTTTTGATGTCATCTTCGTTGGACATTTTCCTAAAAAATTTCCAAGCTATGGGAATGGTATATGTGTTTAAGGCATCTTCTACCAACAATTTGATGAGCCCATGGTGGGCCAGCTGGTCTAGGACCCCTGCATCTAGCTTGGTGCTACATTCTATTAAAGACTGGAGGAGGAAATATGGGAGACAGAGTTTTCTAACTAGAGGTAGGTCCATCCCATACCTCAATTCATGTAATAACCTGAAGTGATAACCATAAATTATATTGAACCTTCCTTCATAAGTGATATATTTCATTATTTGGTAGCTAACTTCACTCCATGGAGGAGGTAAGCTTGTCCTTCTGACCCCATTTTTATCCTCTACAGGATTCTCCCCAGGTTGAAAAAATGTCTTCTTGGCAACATGCCCCAATGCTTTTTCCTCCTTTCTCCAAGGGAGCCCAAGTGGAAGACTTGTGATTCGAATGATAAAATCATGTGTAAGTTCTAGGGTCAAACCCCTAAAACTGACTGTAGCGTGTGTTTTCGAATGGGGTCTTAAGGACATCAAAAATTATTCAGTCACCTCATCATCATATCCATGTATGCTTTCAAAGAAAATCATCCAATTTTCCATGGTGAAGAGGGCCACCACCTCAGGGTGTTCATGCAATTGGTTGGAGTTCAAAGGCTCCTTCCTTATAAAACCTCCTGGCATGGTGTTGAGTGCTTTTTTTTTTAATGCTCAGATGAGTAAGCAAGCAAAACTGAAAACGGAGGGATAGCTGAATTTTGTCTTTTTCTGAAACCAGATAAGGAATTTCTCGTGTGCTTTCTCCTTACAACATCAAATTGCAATATTTCCCTTGTTTCAAATTTCTCTTATCCTGAATTTGATTCTCTGATTTTGGAAAGAAAAAAAAAATTCGACAGAGCAAAGGATAAATAACACAGGGTTTTTCTCAAAGAGTAGACAGATATGCAAATTTGATTTTTTCACACAAGTTGGTTTCTACGGTTGCATGTGTTTTCTTTACAGTAGAATGTGAGAAAGAAGAAGACAAACTTCGAATGCAGAGAAGAAAACAGAGAACTGTGTAGAACTCAGAGAAAATATGTAGGTAGACTTTTAAGCTTCACTCTCCTTTCTTTCAATCCAATGTTGTGTTTTTAATCCACCACCTTATACAAATAAGTCATATGCAGAGAGGTTTCCCGAGCCTACCTCATTTCAAGCTCGAATTTTGACAAAAATCCTGGGTTTTCCTTCTGCAGGCTTGTTCTCTATCCCTCCTACAGAAATCTTCCGGCTCCTGTAGAATGCAGCAGTGCTCCTGTAGAGCCCGATAGGCAGGAGGGTTTTGAAAAACTGGCCAAAAAATGGCGAAGGATGACTGGTTTGTTGCTCTAGAAGTGCAGGTGAGTATTGCAGTCGAGAACATCGTGAATGAAGAATGAACCAAAGGGTGGCGGAGGCTTCGACCACACTGCCTTTTAACTGTTGCCGGAATCCGTGGTGAGAAGGTGAGGTGACCGGATGGGTACGTCAGCTCCATCCAGACCGTTGGTCCTATGTCACGGTCATAATGGTTCTGCATGCTCACCTGACCGCCATCACCTTCCTTACTCCTGTTATACGCAGCCACCACTACCAGTCCCGAATGTTTTTTTTCCGGATTGACATACCACACCTGGCTGCGTATCTGATCGGCAGTTTGAATTTGACAGGGCTCATTTGAATTCCACGAGGGTGCGTAACTGAACGAGGGTCACCAGTTAGTTGGCCACCGATTCCATTTGATTGACCATTCCCACAGTTCATGAAGTTTTGAAATATTATTCATGCAATCAAGGAATAGGTTTAGGCACTTACTTGCTCAATCGCTATTGTGTTATGCATATTTCGGACTTTGGCACTTCATTTCCTCGTTGCTATTGCTGCTTGTGCTCTACATGCTCAGCCTTGGGCTTTTGCTGATGATCTCTCATTCAAACATTGCTCCTTACATGTTTCATACGTCCTGTTGTTCTTACCCTGTCTATGAAGTATGTTTTTCAAAGGGATCAGCAGCTACAGGAATCTTGTAGGATTTCCTGTAGCTGCTTCTCCTTCTGAAATTCAAGCTAATATTTGAGTAGGGCTAAAACTGCTGAGGAAGGTCTCGACTGAAAAGAAATCACAGCGGGAAGGTATCAGGTAGGAATGAGTAAAAATACTGCTGCCTTTATTTGTCATCATATTATTATTATTATTTCTTTTTTTTTGCAGAATGAAAGAAACATAATTTTTGTATGTGGTTGTGCAGGGGCACAGAAAAAACGAGTGGAAGTGTAGGTGTACAGGGATGGAATGGAAAAATAGGAAGATGGATGGTGGCAGGGAGGTTCACAGACCTCATAGACAACTTTCCAACCCTCGGGTCATTCTCTAAGATTGATTTTGGCCTTTCTTTAGTTTCTACAGGATCCTCCTGTAGAATACCCAGAGTTTCCTGTAGGATGCGAAATTTTAGAACAAATGAGACCAAAACTTGGGAAAAGATAACGGTGATGGGGTGATGGACTATGAAGGGTGCATGTAGCTTGGCCATGTCTTTTTCCTCTAGTGTGACCCCCCTGCAACCTGCAATTTATTCAGAAGAAGTTAGGTTTTTCTTCTCTTTTTTTTCCTTTTTTTTTTTAGACAGCTGGGGCGCCTCCAGGAGGTTTTCACCCAAGGATATTTTATTCCATTTTCTTTTTTCTCTGTATTTTCTATTTTTTTCTTTCTTCCCTTATTTCTTTTTTTTTCTTGCTCACGATGTGGGTGGAGTGGAGACAGGGACCTACTCCACTACCAACAGTGATTTACCCAGAGTCTCAATGAACTCCTGCTTGGAAAGGGGCTTCCTATAGATCTTCAATCCATGCCCATTGAAGAGCATGGAAATGGCTTCTTCATCAATGGTTCGGATAAGGACTGAACCATTGTCATTTCATTTTTATACTGTATATGGTCCCAGTCATCTTGTCCTCAACGTGCCCTTGAAATATTTGTATCTCGAATCATACAACAGTGCCCAATCTCTTGGCTGAAATTGTTTCTCTTTGAGGTGTCAGTCATTCCATATTTTTCTTTGAAGTTGGACTACCTCTGAGTGGAGTAGGGCCTATATTCTCTGTTCATCTAATCCATTTAGCTGAAGCAATCTTTCATTTTGTGCATGTCTGAGATCTAGGTCCATCTGAGCTGCCATCCTTAATGTGTTATATTCAAATTCTATTGACAGCAGAGCCTTCTTCCCATAAACTAGCTCATAGGGTATAAAACCTGTGGTGGTTTTCCAAGTAGTGTTATAGGCCCAAGTGGCTTCGACCTGTCCATTTGCTTGTGACTTTGACCTGTCCATTTGCTTGTGGATGATAAGGGGTGGAAGTTCTATGCTTAATCCTGTGGTGTGTGAGCAGGTCTTCAGCCAAATTGGAGGTAAACTGACTCTCTTGATCTGTAACTAACTCTCTTAGGTAGCCAAACTTGTAGAAGATATTTTCCCTTAAAAACTCAGCGACTTTTTCTTCTATTACTGCTTTAATCACCTTTGTTTCTGCCCATTTTGTCAGATAATCAGTACACACAATGATGTAAGATCTCTGTTTTGAAGGAGGGTTGATAGGACCCACAAAGTCCATTCCCCACTTCTCAAATGGCTCGAAAGTCACTTGAGGTTGCAGGGGCATCTCATCCCTTGGAGTCGGTTTCCCCATCCTTTGACATCGGTCACATTGGCTGATGTATCTCCTGACATCTTGATGAAGAGTGGGCCAATAGTAACCTGCCTGCAAAATTTTGAAAGTAGTCCTCTTTGCTGCAAAGTGGCCTCCACAGGGCCCATCATGATAGGTTAGGAGGATGTCGAAACTTCCTCCTCCCTGACACATCGCCTCAAAATCTGATCTGGGCCAAGTTTTAAGAGATTGCCCCCAATCCAAGTGAATGGGGCACTTTTCCTCACGATCTTGCTCTTCTCTTTTAAGGACAAGTGTGGCAGAAAATGTGCTAAAACCAAGTAATTTGCTATATTAGCAAACCATGGAGAGAGTACTGAAATAGCAAATAAGTGTTCATTTGGCATTTGATCATCCACCATTCCTTCTTCACCTGCAGGCAAATCTAGTTTAGACAGAAAATCAGCAACAACATTTTCCTTACCTGGCTTATCAACAATAGTCAAAACAAATTGTTGCAAAAAAAGTAACCATCTAATGATACGAGCATTTACATCTAGTTTATTCATCAAATACCTAATTGCAGTATGATTAGTGTGTACGAATGTTTGATAACTAGTGATGTAGTGTCTGAACTTGTTTAGGGAATGGACTACAGCTAGGAGCTCCTTTTCAGTTATAGTGTAGTTCAATTCTGCCTTAGACAGGTTTTTACTGACAAAATATATGGCATAAGGCAGCTTCTCTTCAACTTGCCCTAAGGCTGCTCTTATCACTTTGTTTGAGGCATATGTGTGAATGTGGAAAGGTAGGGCCCAATTTGGACCTCTCAAGATTGGGGCAGTTATCATCTTACCTTTCAAGGCATCTAGAGCCTCTTGACAGTTGTCAATCCATATGAACTCAACATCTTTTCCCAAAAGGCCAAACAATGGAGAGGCTAGCTTGCTAAAATCCTTAATTTAACCTATAATACCCTACTAAGCCTAGAAAACTCTGAACATCTCTTACCTTTTGAGGAGGTGGGACCCTTTGGATGATAGCAATCTTGTTGGGATCCACTTGTAATCCTTGCTCAGAAATTGTAGGACCTAGCACGGTCCCTTCAGTCATCAAGAATTCGCATTTTGCAGGACTGAGGGACAGGTTCATTTCAATACACTTGGCTAAAACTTTTCCCAAGTTAGTCAAAGCTTCCTGGAAGTTAGAACCATAAGGGGTAAAGTCATCCATATAGATCTCCACTAAATCATGAACTAGTTCAGCAAATATGCTCAGTACTGCTCTCTGGAAAGTTGCAGGAGCATTGCACAACCCAAAAGGAAGGACCCGATATGCAAAAGTACCCCATGGAAAATTGAAAGTGGTCTTATCCTGGTCTTCCGGGCTGATTTGGATTTGGTTGTACCCGCTAAACCCATCTAGGAAGGACAAGAACTTCTTCCCTGCCAAGCCATCTAACACTTGATCGATGAAAGGCAAAGGGAAATGGTCCTTCTTGGTGGCCTTGTTCAATTCCCGATAATCTACACAGATTCTCCACTTCCCGTTTTTCTTTGGCACTAGCACCAAAGGAGAAACCCATTCACTGTCAGAGATGGGGTAGATGAATCATACATCCAACAACTTTTGCAATTCTTCTTTGACAATGTCCTTAAGGGTTGGATTCATCCTCCTTTGAGGTTGCCTAACTGGTTTACAATCTTCCTTAATGTAAATGTGATGAGTACAGACGGAAGGGTGGACTCCCTTCATCTCCTTATAACTCCAAGCAAAATCATCCAAGTGATTCTTCAATAAGCTACACAGTTCTTTCTCTTGAGAGGTGGACAGGGATGAGTTGATCTTCAAAGTTTTTTCTGGGCCAAATTCCACGTTCTTGACTTGGTGGGAGGTCGGATCAGCCACACAGAGATCAACTAGAGGATTAGCTTGGGTTTCTTCCACCAGCTCTTCTAAGGGCAACACACTTGGGGGTGGATTCTGGATCAAGTTCTCAATAAGATCATCCTTGGTTTGTGGACCCCCCATGGTAGTTTCTACTATACACAATGGTGTGGAATAGACTTCATCCTCATCTTCCTCCTCCAACCAGAGGGGTAAATCATGTTCCAGTAGAGGTTGGGCAGGAGGATAGAGGACTAGCTGCTTGGACATATGCCCATTCTTGATTTTCATGTTCCCAACTCGGCAGCTGATGTAGGCATCTGCAATAGCCAACCAAGGTCTTCCCAGGATGAGAGGATACCCAGTGAGCTTTGCCTTTGGCTGGAGAACCAGGAAATCAGCAGGGTACTCCCAAGAATCAATAGAGACCATGACATCTTCCACAATCCCCTCAGGGGTCATGGTGGAGCAGTCTGCTAACTGCAGTACTGTTGAGGTCTTTCTTAGGGAACCCTGAAGGTTGAGTTTGAGCATAGTGTCCCTGGTCATCACATTAATGGCAACCCCTAGATCAATCAAGGTATGGGGGATTATGGTGCCATTGATGTGGACATCGACTACAGGACTCCCAGGGTCTAGATATTTTGGACAAATTACCTGCCCCAACATCAGATCGGACAGTTGTCCTATGACATTGATAGTTGGGGCATCTCTCTTTCGCATGCCTGGTGTTTGAAGCACTTCTCCTTGATCATCTTGTTTAATATAGGCACAACCTTTATGGCTTGGAGAAGGGGTATTTTTACACATAACTGTTTCAGTTCTCCCAGAAGTTCAGTTTCTTCTGGGGTCGGTTGGGTGGTTCCAGTTAGTCTCTCAGGAAAGGGTGGAATGACCTTGGCTTCACTTTCCCATTTTTCTTCCTCATCCTCCTTAGGAGGAGGTTGGCTATCTAGGAGAACCTTTCCAGATCATAGGTTAATCTCCTGAATCTCCACAACATAGGTTCGATATGATGTTTCCCCACTATATACCTGTTGGGCCTGTCTATTGTTGGGGTTCGAGTTCGTTTGAGCAGGTAACTGGGATTGTCTTGGGGGAGCAGGAGGTAATGGTTGCGTTTGAGCAGGTGGTGGAGGCAAAAGAGCGGGGGGAGAGTTATATTGGGGCATCCACCCCTGCTGAGGTGCACTCCACTGAGGATGTGGCTGAGCATAAGGATGAAATGAATGAGCAGCTAGAGGAGCCTGGTATTGAGGAGGATATGACCAAGGAGGGGGTGTGGACCAGGGGGGCCCAAGAAGGCATGGAAGTGGCTTGATTGGGGTTGTAATAGCTCTGGGAGGTCCCTTTCATTCCTTGTTGGTCAGGTTTGGGCCCATGTGGCCTCTTTTGGTTCATGAAATAGAGTGGTTCAGTGGCTCCCTCAACCCCTTGATAAGCAGTTTTGATTCCGAGCGAGGAAGGGCATTGATTTGTATGATGGTCTTGCTCACAGACTACACACACTTCTATAGAGTGTAGTGGGCATTCGTTCCTAGGGTTCTTTCTCGTGTACCTGGGACAGAAGATGGCCAGAGCTCTCTCGGCTTCTTCTTGTTTTCTTTTGATATGCAAGGTATCCACGTGCATGGCAAGAGTCTGCCTCACCTCGCTCTTGAAATATTCAAATTCATTTCTAATGGATGAGCTGGATGAGGATGTACTAGCTAATGGTTGACTTCCCCTCCCTCTCTTCCTAGCTGACCTGGAATGGTTTCTAAACACAGTTTTTATGTCATCATAAGGTAGTTGATAGATGTCCCCCCCAGCCAGCAAATGGAGGGCATCTAGAAGGTCTTCAGGGACTCCTCTGAGCAGAACCAACTTCAGAGATACAGGGTCAAGTGTGCACTTGGCCCTTTTATAACTGAGTTGAAACCTCTCTTCATAGTCTTCTAAAGATTCATCACTACCCATGGTCATACGGAACATTTCTCCCTTGGTTTCCTTTGACTTGCAATAGTCTCGGTATTTGTTGTTGAAGGCTTGCTGCATCTGAGCCCAAGTTGTGATACTGTCTCCAGGTAACCCCATGAACCAGCGCAAGGCTGCATCCTTGAGGGTAGAAGGAAACGGCTTCAAATCTGCTCATCTTCTGCATAGTCATAGGTTCGACAGAGAACAAAAAATTCAAACAAGAAAGTATCAGGATATTCGGTAGTTAGGCCATGGAAGTGAGGTAAGACTGAAGAACTTATGTTTTTCATTTTTGTGTCCCCATTGGTCTCCCGAATAGGAAAGGTACCTTCTGTTATTTCCCCATTCCCTCTAATGTTTCTGTTTTCAGCGATGGTCTCAGAAGGAATGTTTTCTCGCTCTTCTTCTGTTATAGGATCTTCGTATATCTCTGAAGGTTCACCTATAAGATCTTCTGGATCACTGCCACCAAAGAAGAGAAAAGGGTGACTTAGTGATGTGTTGGGGGTGTTGGGTAGGAATTTCATGAATTGTCTCTGTTCCTACGAGGCATGAAAGGAAATCTCTTTTTTGAATTTTTGTGTTTCTTTTTCTGCTTGTACCTGCAAAAACTGAAATGGATTGAATAGAAAATTGCAACTAACTAAAATAAACCTTACTGAAATGAAAATTGCAAAATTGAAATGAAAGCAGGAGATGACTAATCTATTTTGCTGAAATCAAATTGCAGAATTGAAATGAAAGCAGGAAATGACTAATCTATTTTGCTAAAATGAAATTGCAGAATTGAAATGAAAGCAGGAAATGTCTACTCTACGCTTGCTGAAATGAAATTGCAGAATTGAAATGAAAGCAGGAAATGTCTATTCTACTTTTGCTGAATTGAAATTGAAGAATGGAAATGAAACAACTACCCTACTCTTGCTGAAATAAACTACTTAGCAGACTGTTGCAGTAGGAAATAGAAGAAAAGAAATAATCACAAATACTCTGATGCTTCCCCGGAAATGGTGCCAAAAAGATGGTGAGCTCCAGTATTGCAGCAATGATGCTGCAACTCTTGGGACTCCCTACTTTACTTTTATCAACCTGGTAGTTTGTAACAAATTTGGAAGCGACGGTGCTGTATGCACAAGTACTAGCTCTTACTGCAGGTTGTCACTTGATCAGTTGGCACAAGTTTGCTAAGAGCTTAAGCCAACTTCTATGAGTTCTCAAAAGAAGCTTTTAACTGTGATGGAAGAAAGCTAACTCAAAAGAGGTTATTCTACTTGCATAAAGAAGATGAAAACTGAAAGGAAACACAAACCCTAGCAAACGCTAGTGTTACCCACTAACCCTACTTTTACAAGAAAAATAGATGAAACTACTGAAATGGATGCCATTAACTACTGAAAAGGTAAAATGTATGTATTCAAGCTACTTCTGAAGGAAAATGTGGAAAAATCATCTTTTTGTACTTTTGAACAATTTTATGCAGAATTATTATGCTTGTGTTTTAACTATTTGTGACTGTGCAGTGGTTTGGTGGCAAAGGAAAATGGAGTTGGCTTTTTCAGATGATGAGGAAGGTGTGGAGGGGTCCTAATAAGTCCCTAGTACCCTTCTAGAGATTTCCATTGCGATCAGACTTCGAAAAATTGCTCGCATGAACTTCTACAGGAAGGCTAAGGGGGATCTACAGGAAGTTCTACAGGAGGAGGCCGAAAGTGGTTTTTGGAGGTTTGAAGGTGGAAAAATAGTGGGAAAATGGAAATGAAGGCTAGATGGAGGTTTCAAATGGTTTAGGACTCTGTCAATGAAGATCAGACATGAAAGATATGGTTGGATTTGTTCAAAGGTCAAGGAAACAATTTTGCACAAGAACGTAGAAATTAGGCCAGTTTGGCGAATTGTGGTGAACAAGTGAAGGATTCTGTGAAAGATGAGATGGTACAAGTTGTGTTGTAGAAGGATGACAAGCTGGAACGTGTTTCAAGTGAGCTTCACACCTACTTCTTAAAACTGAACCAAGTAAAAAAGGAAAAACAGAGTTTTCCTAATTTGACCTAAAATCTGACCTAAAAACAGAAAAGTGCCGAATAGAAGTTTATGAACAGGAAACTATGTGAGAAATCCATGGTAAATGCACAAGAAATGGTCTAAGAATGTGAATCCAAGCAAATATCAACTTCTCCAACTCAAAACATCGCACTACCAATTGCTTGAAAGGAAAAAAACAGTGTTTTTGGGGCAGCAACAGTGCCTCGTCCTCAATTCATGGTCCCAAGGAGGGAGAAAGGGAATCTGTTATGAAACCAGCTCAAGAAAATATAGAAAAGATAGATCAATGCCTTAGAATTTAGCCTCTTCAAGGGGGCAACCTCCTTTCTATATATAGGAGTCTAAGGAGTCACAATGTAATCCAGTCGGCCTAAAAATAATAATATAAAGCCACAAAAATAACAATAGAGGGATTCTATGGGGCACAGTAATAAAAATATGGGGGCAATAGGGGCACAACAATATTAATAAGGGGTATAACTACAATAGTAATGGGGTAATCACAAGTATTATAGGGACCCAACATGCCCCTCTCCTTCAAAAAAGTGTTGTCCTCAACGCTTGAGTAGTTCTGGATACTTCTACATAAAATTATCATCCTCCCATGTGGAATCTTCAGCGGATAAGTTCTTCCACTTGATAAGATACTCTGAAATTGATCGATTTCGTAGCTGTCGAGTTCTTGTTTCTGTGACTGCTTCCGGTTCCAATATAATTTTTCCTTCCTCGTCAAGTTCTGGCAATATTGTTTGAACTGGGAACTTGTCGCCTATAACCTTCTTTAAACATGAAACATGGAAAACTGGGTGCAATCGAGAAGTTGCAGGAAGCTCCAATTTGTATGCCATAGTACAAATCTTTTGCAACACCTTGTACGAACAATAATACTTTCGTGATAATTTATTATCCTTCTTAGCTTGCTTGAGGGACATTTGCTTATATGGTCGTAGCCGTAGGAATACCCAATCACCTACATCAAAACTTCCTTCACTGCGATGTTGATCTGCCTGTTGTTTCATTCTATTCTGTTCCAACACGACGTTATCATTTAAGAGTTGGAGGACTTGTTGTTGATGTTCGATGTGATGTTCCACTGCCTGAACCTTAGAATTTTCTCTTAAATATGATGTGATGGATGGTGGTTGATACCCATAAAGTGCCATAAATGGGGTCATTTTTGCTGCTGTATGGAAGGAAGTGTTATACCACCATTCAGCCAGAGGCAACCATTTGACCCATTGTGTTTGTTTATCAGATACAAAGCAACGAAGATATCCTTCCAAACATTTGTTTACTATCTCAGTTTGCCCATCAGATTGAGGATGATAAGATGAGCTATGAGCTAACTGAGTACCAAGACAAGAAAATAATTCTGTCCAAAAATTTCCAGTGAAAATGGGATCTATGTCACTTACAATAATCTTTGGGTTTCCATGTAGCTTTTGAATTGTTTCCATAAATGCAGTAGAAACTGTACTAGCTTTAAATGGATGTGATAATGCACAAAAGTGTGCATACTTGGTAAGTCTGTCAACTACCACCATGATGACACTCTTTCCCTCAGACTTGGGTAAACCTGTGATAAAATCCATTGAAACCTCCTCCCAACGTTGGCTTGGAATGGATAAAGGTTGTAATAGACCCGGTGTCTTAATTGTTTCAACTTTATTTTTTTGGCAAACCAAACATTCCGCCACAAACTTTTGAATATCTGATTTAAGGCCATCCCAAAAAAATTCCTTCTTAACCCTGTGGTAAGTTTTTAAAAATCCTGAGTGCCCTCCTAAGGGATAAGTGTGCAATTCCATAAGAATCTTTTGTTTTAGCTAGGAATTCTTACAGAGGTATAAGCGATCTTTGTACCATAACGAATCATTTTTCCAGCTAAATGTATCAGACATACTGGAATCTTGTTGTAACTTTCGAATAAGTGCCCACACTTCTTCGTCATTCTTCCATTCCTCCCTTGCTTCGTTTATCCAATCTGGTTGGATAATAGAAATGGCGCACAACAATGCTTCCACATCCTCATCCTTTCTTGAGAGTGCATCTGCCACCACATTTTGCTTCCCCTTTTTGTAGATGATTTCAAAGTCATAACCCAACATCTTTGTGACCCACTTTTGTTGCTCTTCAAAGGATAATCTTTGTTCTAAAAAGTATTTAAGGCTATCATGATCCGTTTTTACCTTGAAGTGTCTTCCCATTAGGTAGGGTTGCCATTTCTTAAGTGCATGGAGTATTGCCAACATTTCCTTCTCATAAATAGCTTTGCTTAAAAACTTTCCCTTGATTGGACGACTTTCAAAAGCAATGGGTCTTTCATCTTGCATTAGAACAGCACCAATTCCATTTCCTGAAGCATCACATTCCACAATAAAGGTTTTTGTGAAGTTCGGTGTAGCTAAGACCGGTGCTTGGCACATTGCCTCTTTAAGATGTTCAAAGGCCTTTGTTGCTTCCGGAGTCCATGAAAATGCATCTTTCTTCAATAATGTTGTTAGAGGTGCTGTTATTCTCCCATAATTCTTAACAAACTTGCGATAATACCCTATCAACCCGAGAAATCCTCGCAGATGCTTTATGGATGTGGGGATTTTCCATTCCTTAATGGCTTTAATTTTGCTAGGGTCTACCTTAACTCCTTCATGAGATACAATATGACCCAGATATTCCACCTCCTGGACTCCAAAGAAACATTTGGATCTTTTTGCATATAATTGTTTCTCCTCCAATAGTTGTAGCACCCTGTCAACATGTTCAACATGATCCTTCCAAGACTTGTTGTAGATTAGTATATCATCAAAAAATACTAACACAAATTTTCTAAGGAATGGTTTGAAAATTGAATTCATCAAACCTTGAAATGTTGAAGGTGCATTGGTAAGGCCAAAAGGCATGACCAAAAATTCATAATGACCCTCATGAGTTCTAAATTCTATTTTCGGAATGTCTTCAGTCTTCATTCTGATTTGATGATATCCTGAATGAAGATCCAACTTGGTGAAGTAAATTGATCCATGCAATTCATCCAGTAATTCATCAATGACAGGAATGGGGAACTTATCTTTAATAGTGAGCTTGTTGAGCTCCCTATAATCCGGACACATGCGCCATGATCCATCCTTCTTGTGCACCAATACTACTGGAGCAGAGAAAGAACTTTGACTCGGTTGAATTATACCAGCCTCTAGCATTTCTGCAACCATACGTTCAATTTCACTCTTTTGGACATAGGGATATCTGTACGGCCTGATGTTTGGAGGAACACTTCCTGGAATCAGATGAATAGCATGATCATGATCACGCATAGGTGGGAGACCTTTGGGAGTCTCAAATACCTTCGAATGATTGTCCAGGACTTTTTGGAGATCTGGATAAATAGATGATTCCGATGTGAAAACATCTAGTGAACATAATTGTGCAATTACACCTCTTTGCTCCTTTTTTAGAAGCTTTGTCATACCATTAGAGTTGACTTTCCTGGTTTCCCTGCAATACCCCTTAATTCAACTTCCTTTCCTTCCGTAGAAAATTTGATGAAAAGTTCTTGAAAATTAAAAGCTATTGTACCCAAGGATTTTAGCCATTGGACTCCTAGTACAACATCAGCACCTCCCATTGGAATGGAAAGCATTGAGCTAGTCAATACATATTCTCCCATGGATAGCTTGATATTATGGCACTTTCCAGAGCAATTTATTGTTCCTACATTTGCAATCATCACTTGACACTCTGGTGCTGGATATAGGAAGCAATTCAATTCTTTTGCTACCTTACAATGAATAAAATTGTGGGTGCTTCCTGAATCAATCAACACTATTACCTTTTTCTTCTTGATTTGTCCTTCTATCTTGATGGTTTGAGGAGTGGTAATTCCTGCCAATGCATTACAAGATATGGTCGGATTTATTTTCTCTTCATCTAGGCTTTGTTCCTAGAGTATATCCTCTTCTTTTGACCTTTCTTTCTCCTTTTCTTCTTCCTCTTCACAATCTATGTAGAATAATTTCTTCTCAGCACACTTATGACCTTTAGTGTATTTGCTATCACAACTGTAACAAAACCCTTTTGCTCTTTTTTCTTCCAATTGTTGTGGTGTCAACCTTAAAGGTTGTGGAAGACTAGGGGCAACAATACTTCCGTCTTTATAGTTGTGAGTGGTATGCTTCCTGGTTGCCATAATTTTGCTTTCCATTTTTCTTGCTAACCTGAATGCCTTCTCTAATGAATCAGGTTCCCAAAGGCGAACATCATGTTGGATATTATCCTTTAAAGACCCTATGAACACATCAATCCTATGCTCCTCTGGAATATCTTTTACCCTTATGTTCAATTTTTGGAACTCCTCAATGTGCTCCATTATTGAACCCTTTTGTTTGAGACTTATCAATTGGCTAAAAAAAGTGTTTCTTTTTGTATCCTCATAATGTGCTATCAATTCTTCCGTAAAAATTGCCCAAGTGATAAATTGTTTACGAGATCAAAGCCATTGATACCATACAAACTGATTTGGTTCCAAATATAAAGTTTCCATACGTACCTTTTGTGTGTTTTGCACATTATTGAGATCGAAGAATTGCTCCATCTGTAATATCCATGTGGTGGGATCCTTGCCATCAAACTTCCTCATATCGATTTTTGGAACATGGTGAGTCTTCGATCCAACATTAGAGTCTATGGAATCATGATTAACATTTCTTTTGTTCTCATCATGAGTTTCCTTTAGTACCCTTTCACCCTTAGTGACCATTTCTTGTAGCAACTTATTCATATTTATCTTCAATTCTTCCATCTTATCATCCATGCCATCAATTTTAGCGTCTATGCCATTCATCTTAGCTTCCATGCCATCCATCTTAGCTTCTACGCCTTTCTTTAAACCATCCATCTTAGCTTCTACATATTTCCTTAAACCATCCATCTTAGATTCTGTTGCTTTTTGTGCAAGTGACACTCGTTGCACTTGTTCTTGTAATTTTGATATATCATATAGCATTTCTTCTTCTTCTTCATGAGTCATGCTAGAGCTTTCAGGTTCCTTACTAGGTGTTTGAATTTTCTTTCCTCGGGGCATAAGTTACCAATAATAATGCTCTATTATGCCCTTTGAATTCCTTCAAAATAAATTTTCAAACCAAGCTTAAGCAAAAATTTAAGAAAATCTACACACCTTTTTTCACTTTGTAGGAGTTCGATATTGCCTCTGATGTATCTCTGTACTTTTCGATCATCTAGTTCTGAATTTGTGACCTGAAGTAGCCCTTTGTGTCCTCTTTCCGATGCCACAAGTCTGACCCAAATTGGATTCTCCAAGGAAGAGTTATGCAAAATCTCCCACAGTGACTTGATTATAGACTAGTTCAGTAGAGCGAACTTGTACGACGTTCCGCGAGTCACTGTTTCGACCTTTGGATCTGAAAAATATGACTGAGTCCGTCCTCTTTCTGTACCTTCTTACGAAATTTCAATCCGATCCCCAGAGAGAAATTTATGACGATTTTCCCCAGGTCACCTGTTTGGAATGTAATTCAGGAGTCTGCAAAAATACCAAATTCCTCAGATCATATCTCCGCATATATAGCGCGAAAAGCTCTGAAATTCGGATCCTAGGTTCAGCACGATTTCTTCACAAATGGGTTTTTTTTGCAACTTCTGAAACATCTCAGAAAAAAAGTTATAGCGAAAATTCCACGATGACCTGTTTGGAGTAGCGAAACCCTAGAATCCAAAGCTCTGATACCAAATGTTATGAAACCAGCTCAAGAAAAGATAGAAAAGATAGATCAACGCCTTAGAATTCAGCCTCTTCGAGGGGGCAACCTCCTTTACATTACATAAATGAACAATTCTTTGATGATTCAAATGACAAAACCTCCTTTCTATATATAGGAGTCTAAGGAGTCACAATATAATCCAGCCGACCTAACAATAATAATATCAAGCCACAAAAATAACAATAGAGAGATTCTATGGGGCACAGTAATAACAATATGGGGGCAATAAGGGCACAAAAATATTAATAAGGGGTATAACTACAATAGTAATGGGGTAATCACTAGTATTATAGGGACCCAACAAAATCCAGGCCTGTTGGTAGCCTTGTTGGTTCTTCCTCTGTTACTACAGAAAACTATTTAAACAACTTGCAGCAAGAACAACTAATTTAATCATCAAAAGCAACCTATTTTACCAAAGAAAGATCAATCCTAAACAACGGAAATCAAATTATGAATGCAAGAAAAAAAAACATGTAAATATACAAAGGAGGTGTTAGGAAGCTTGGGTTGGGCCCTAACCCAAGAGCTTCAGCCCTCTAGAAAGGATTAGTGCTGGTTCAAAGCTGGATTCATCTTCATTGATAAAAAAATAACATTTACATCACAAAATTATCTACAAAAGGAGCTCAAAAATGAGCTGAGTACAACACTGCACAATAGTGCGAAAATAGACTATGGAATGGCTAACCTACTGAGGCCTAAAGCCTTCTTATTTATACAAGGGAGGACCCCAAATAGTACTCTTAAACTTAAGGAACTCGGCTGCCTAAAACTGGAGATAACAGCAGTCCCACTTGAGTTGCTCGGCTACCCCTTGGAACCATCGATGTGGTGGCCTTTGAACTTTGAGCTGTTGGTGGAGAACTTGAGGAAGGGGTCATTAATGCAGGAGACACCCCTCCTATAAGTCCTCGGCACTGTTTCCTCGAGTTTGGCTGCTAATAAGCTCATAAATGCCTGATCCTTGTCCAAAAATCTGCAATAAACACTCATTAGACTATATGGAAAAGTGACTATCCCCATTCACTCAATTGACAAAAATACATTCAAAAACATGGACAAAACTATGGAGAATGGTGAATTAAATGGAAGCAATAGGCAAAATGATTCCATATAGTTACCCATTTCTGGGGCTCATCAGCTGGCTCAAGAGGGAATTGTATGGGCTGAAGCAAGCACCCCATGCTTGGTACACCAGGATTGATAGCTACTTCACCGAGTTGGGCTTCACCAAGAGTGAAGCGGATGCAAACCTGTACCACATAGTGGTGGAAGGTAAATTATTGATCCATTAGGGGAATTTTGAGGTCTAAAATGAGCCTCCTAAGGAAACTATAAAATAATAGCGGAAATAATAAAATAAGATTATATTACATCATCAAATTTTAGAGGGAAAAAAGAAAAAACTATTTTTTCAACTCGTATTTTCAACTTATCTCTCTATGGGCTTACTCAAATTTTAAGTGGAAACATTCATTGGATGCAAAATTTGATTCTTTATCCAAGGAGTACCCATATTTCATACTTTGGATAGACCATACTAAATTAAAAATGAGAAATACATGAAAAACGTGATTGCAATCACATTTTTTTCATGTATTTCTCATTTTTCGTGTAGCAGGTTCCATCAAAAGTATGCAACATGGGTACTCCTTAGATGAGGAATTAAATTTTACGTCCAACAAGTACTCCCATTTGAAATTTGAGTAAAACGTTAGGGACATCAGTTGAAAATACGAGTTGAAAAAAATAGTTTTATTATTTTATTATTTTTTAACCTTTTACTTTTTAACTCCAAAAATGGTGAATAATCCCCCATGGTTGACATCATCATCTTGAATCCTATTGTTTCTTATAAAGTTTATTTTGGTTGTACATTTTTCTTAGGAGGCCCATTTTAAACCTCAAAATTCCCCTAATGATTGTGTTATATGTCGACGATTTGATTTTGACAGGTGATGATCAGTTGATCAAGTCTTGCAAGGAGGACCTTGAAAGAGAGTTTGAGATGAAGGAATGGGGCTCATGCATTACTTTCTGGGCATGGAATTATGGCAGGCTGATGGGGAATTGTTTATATCTCAAGGAAAGTATGCCAACGAGATACTCAGGAGGTTCCGCATGGAGAGCAGTAAACCCATGGAGACTCCTCTAACAGGTAACTGGAAGAAGGAGGATGCTACTTCAGAGGAAGTAGTGGAATCTATTATTTATAGGCAGCTTGTGGGTTCACTCATGTATTTGGTGAACACACGACCGGATATGTGTTATGTAGTTAACCAACTAGTTAAGCAATGTGTTGAGATACCTCAAGGGCACCACTTAATATGGATTATGGTACAAACTGACAGAGGGAGTGAAGCTTCAAGGCTTCACCGATGCAGATTGGGCAGGGAATCCATCTAATAGGAAGCGTACATCAAGAGGGATCTTCAATATTGGGTCAGCGTCAGTTTCTTGGTACAACAGGAAACAGAGATCGGTTGCATTCAATTCGAAAAAGATAGAGTACATGGTTGCAAGTTAGGTAGCATGTGAGGCCATCTGGATGAGGAAGATCTTGGTTGGTTTGTTTGGTCAGCAGATGGATCCAACTGTGATTTACTGTGATAATCAGAGTTGTATCAAACTCTCTGAAAATCCATTTTTCATGATCGATCCAAGCATATTGATATCCAATATCATCATCTTCGAGATTGTGTATTGAGGCGGATTATGTTGTTGGAGTACATTCCCACGGAGGAGAAAGATGCTGACATTTTGACAAAGGCATTGTCAAGATGTAAATTCGAGTTTCACAGAGACAGGATCGGGGTAGCTGATAATCCCTTTCTTGTTGAGAGGGAGTGTTGAGAAATGGCAACAAGAAATTCCAGTTTAATTTGTCCTTGAATTAAACTGTGAATTAAAATCGAATTCTATTCTCATAACAACTTGTAAATAGTTAATTAAGTTTAATTGACTTAATTAGCTTAGGAATTTCGAGTTGGAAGTATTTATGTAGTCATGTATATGTTCTCCCTAAATTTTAGGGGTCCAGGATGAGTTTATTTGAGTTGTAATTAGATAACTCAGTTTGACTGAGTTATGGTCGGTTAAACTAGTTCTAACTATTTGTGGAACTAGTAGAGGTCTAGTAGTGAGTTGGTGCACTGGTGCATCCTCAGTGCTACTCCAGCTAACTGAAGATTCCCTCATGAGAAACTCATGCATGTCAATTCAGAGAAAGACCCAGTTGAGACTAGAGTGCAGGGACAATGTACTATCAGTTGTAGAATGATCCAAGTTGTAAAGATCATACATGCAATCAGAAGAGGACCTAGATTTGGATTGTGCATTTATGGAATAAGGAATTCCCAATTAAATATGGGTTATTCCTCTCAGGAATTGCACAAGGAAATAGGGGCTTGGATAGCAGTAGAATAGGCTAAGGTTTGGCTTGATCTAGCTTGTGAGCAGAGAGTTGATCATACTTGTGCGGAATTGTTCTTGTGAGAACAAGCTTTGTATTATCACTCAGATTTCTTATTAATGCAATATATAGTTGGTATTTTGAGTAGTGGCATTCCCTAGAGAAACAATTGTGTTATGTGTCTTTGATTATCTTCCTCTTGTTGATTATTGTTTTTATTGATCATTGGTTTTTGTTGTTTAAAGAGTAGAGTAGATTCTTGTCTTGTATTTTAGTACATTACATGAGTTGTGAATCTATAGGAAAATCTACACAAAATGTGCTGAAGTTATGAACACCTCCACCAAGGCACATCATGCAGGTTGTTTAACAAATGATAAGGAGGTGACTAAGAAGAATGCAAGTATGTTAATAGCTGAGGATACATACGAGAGGCGAAAAATGGGAATAATGAATCTGTATAATTTTTTATGCTTGGAAAATGACAAGGACGTATGGAGTACGTTCACACAGAGTGACAATATTATCGCACGTAGATCGGAGGGTGAGAAGATGGTGATGGAAAGTACCGAAAAATCCAATAAGACAAAGCATCCCGATAGAACAGGATTTAAAATTTATGTCGGGTGCTCTCTTTTACAATTTGTGCATGGTAATCGAGGAGTGGTGGATTAGTAGAGCGTTGATAAGAGCATAAGGTATCTGAGTTGAGGATGGGACAAGTCATGTATTCAGTGGGTAGACCGAGGGGTAGACACAGAGCGAAGGCACAAGGAGTGGGTTGTAGCAAGCGACTTGCACATAAATAGTTGCGAGGGCAGTAGCAGATGCATTTCATGCCACAGTCCCACAGAAGGGTAAATAAGTGGTTGAGGTGTGGGAGAATGAAATATGTCAACAAAGGAGGGTTATTTCAGACAAACAAGTGGAGGAAGTCGATTGGACCATTGACACTGGTGAAACCAGGACCCAGGAGACCCTCTAGACATAAAACCTGGAAACAACATGGCATGTGAAGACCCTACTAGGAAATATGCAAGCGGGAGGAAGGGAGGAAAGGGATAAAGGTCAGATTGACACCTTAAGCCAATTGAGTGCAATCAACCGATGGCTAGTATGGATTGAATCAACCGTAAGGACGTTGGTGAACATCGATAAGCTACAAGAAAGTCACATAAGCGACACGAACACTATGTTCACCATTTATTTGAAGTACATTCATAACATAGATATTACTCTAGGGAAGTGAAAGGTGAAGCAGCTTGCCTAGGGAAGTACAAGGCTCAGGAGGCTGAAGGTGTTGGGAGCCTTGTGGCGGCATCCCTGGCAGTGGCTTCGGCGAAAGCTATGATTGGAAATGCTCTTGTGGAATGAGGTTCAAGAATGTGGAAGCTCTATTTGTCTAGTTTACTTTGTCTATAGGTTATGCAAATATCAATTTGAATATGCAGGATAATGGTTTTTTGGATAATTGTAGGTCTATAAATTAAGGTGACCAAGGATACCATCTAGGAAAAACTTACATAAGATATAGTTACAATAGTATGTGTTTTGAGTCTTTTAAATGGTACAAGAAACATAGGAACTTAATGGTCTTCTTGGACAAAAGTGGTATTAAGACAGTTTATTTTTACAATTGGTTTGGTTTCCAATATGGAGACCAACTACAATTTTGCACTGTGTTTTGGTTGAAGTAACATAATTTCTTTATGTTGACTTACAAAAAAAAAAAAAAAATCATTGGGTGGTTTTTTCTGTCGGAAAGGTTTCCACTTAAAAATATCATGTCCATTGTCTTCATTGTCATGCATTGTTGAATGGTGTTACTTATTGTTCATATGATGTGATGTTGATTTATGTTTGATCTAATGCTATTGATAATAATGCTTTGTGAAATCAAAAATATACTAATTGAAGAGAAAGTGACAGATTCACCCCTATCAGTGTTTGTTTTTTAAAATTTATTCAAAATTTTTATAAGAATTTGTGAGAATAACAAATTTGATTTGTAAATTTTGCACAATTTGAATGTTCAAAAATCCTTCATAACATTATATTTATTTATATGATAAAAAACTAATTAAAAAGAAATATAATCTAGCCAAAAACTATTTAGCCAAATTCCACCCCAAAGTTCCAAAACATTAAATAATTGCAAATCTTACAACGATGAAAGGAGAATAATGTTATGCAATAGCCAGAGTTCTAAAAAGTTAATTGAATTAATACTCATCATGTATTTACATATAATTAGAGAAAAACATTGGAAGGAATTAATTGATAAGGATCACATAGTTACAAATAATTACATAAAAACATTTGGAGAAGCTTACAGTGAATTGATATAGATCATGTATTTACATACAATTATGAAGGAACATGTGACTGTGACACAGTTGGAATTTGGAAGACCATACCAAAATAAATCCAAAGCTAAAGGCAATCCTAACATCCATTGGGTTGAGTCCATGTTATTCATATCATTTAATGAATGCATGCAAGGAAGCCAAAGCTGTAGGGATCAATGTTTCATTGTGTGGAGCTTTCATTGTGCAAAGCTTACAATGAAAGCTTTCATTGTGCAGAGGAAGCTTCCTCTGCACAGTGAAAGATCCACACAATGAAACATTTGTTATAACCAAATGAAATTTAACTTCAACTTTATGACCAAATCAAATTTATTTAATATTAAATTTCATCAATTTCTACAAATACCGACTTATGATACAATAAATCATTTTGTTAAAATTGAAAGCAGGATCTCATAATACATTAAACTATGGGTTTTATTTTTCAAAGCATTGAGAAAAACTCCATATTACATTTTGCTATAGAAAATGTTAAATCGGTCTTTATAATTAATTTAGTTATACATGTCTACATTGTTTTTTCTTGAAGCAAATAAGAATTTAATGAACTCGTGCTAGACTCTGTATGTACATATTCCCTCTTACATATATAAAATGCTATAAAAGTTTTAAGTATTTATTTAATAATTAAACATTTAACTTGTCAAAGTGCACGTGGAGAATACACATTGTTTTTGTGATCATAAGATTGCAGTGCAAATTGATAACCATAATTGTAGGAATTTGTTTCATTGTGTAGAGCTTTCTTTGTGCAGAACTTACAACGAAAGCTTTCATTATGTTAGGAAGTGAAAGCTCTACATAGTGAAAAATCTGCACAAGGAAAGCTCCACATAATGAAACATCGACTACAACCAAATCAAATGTAGTTTTAACTTTATGACCAAATCAAATTTATTTAATATAAAATTTTATCAATTTCTAAAAACACTAGCAACTAATGATACAATAAATTATTTTGCTAAATTTGAAAGCAGGATCTCATAATACATTAAACTATGGGTCTTATTTCCAAAGCGTTGTGAAAAACTCCATATTTCATTTTACAGTGGTCAAATGCTAAATTAGTCCTTGTAATTAATCTAGGTATACACATGTACATTTTATTTTCTTAAAGAAAATAAGAATTTAAAGAACCTATGCTAGACTTTGTATATACCTACTCCCTCTGCACATATATAAAATGCTAACAAAGTTTTGAATACTTATTTAATAATTAAATATATAACTTGTCAAATTGCACGTGGAGAATACACATTGTTTTTGTGAGCATAAGCTTGTGGTGCAAACCGAAAACCATAATTGTAGGGGTTTGTTTCATTGTGTAGAGCTTACAATGAAAGCTTTCATTGTGCAGAGGAATCTTCCTCCACATACTGAAAGCTCCACATAAGGAAAGCTCTGCACAATGAAACATTGACTATAACCAAATCAAATTTATTAAAATAAATTTTATCAACTCCTAAATACAATTAATATTAATATAATATAAATTATAAATATATAAAATATCAATCCACATTGTTTATGGGGGTTTTATCGTACCCATTTTCTTCGCACTAAAACTTTATGTTGAAGAGACACAATGTAGATAATAATTAGTTGCGAAAGGACCGAGATAACGACTTTCATAAATGTGAAGGGCATTGAACAAATATGTGCATACTTGAACATTATGTGGTGTGCAGAAACAATTGTGAAGATGGAGCATTCTCAGATAACAATAAAACGTGGATCCAAAATGACTGTCATTGTGATATGTCATTATGAAAAGTTCATAAGAAGAAACAATTGTGAAAATCGAGCGTTCTCAAATAATGAGAAAATGCGGATCGAAAACGATTTTCATTGCAATATGTCATTGCACGGAGTGCATAAGTGCAAAGGAAGATTTCATTGTGCTTATTCCGCACTCTTCTTAGCTTTAAACAGTTAATTAGCGGTAGAAGCAGGGACTATGTTGTGCTGCAGCTATTAATCTTGTTTGAAAGTCTTCATTTACAAATAATTTAAAAATAGATTCTACAAGACAAAATTATATTCAACTTTAAAATCCAATTTAAATTCTCTACAACTCAAATCTAGACACTGATAATGGAATTCCTTTGCCTTATACTCCCAAAATGTGGTTCTCTCACCAAATAACTATCCAAAAATGAAAACCTTTCTTTGACTCATACTTATTACTCGACTCATACAAATAGATTCAAGAAATTTGAGAACTCTAACTGGATTGATTAATTTTTAATAACATTTAATGATTTTATTTTTCAATATATATATGTATATATGGTTAATTAAATGAATCCATAATTATACCAGCCTTGTACTCACATGATATAAGGTCAAATCACTAGGTTTCTATGACTATCCCTAACCTGGACACAAAGAAATATGGATTTTGAACGTGCAACCTTTACTCAAGGAGTACCTTGATAATACACCCTATCACCCATTGATTTACACCCCAAGGACTCTTATATTTTCAATATTAACTTATATATTTGTTAAATATTTTTAAAATTATGTCGACGGAGAAGAGAAGGAACCCCAGTGGCAAATTGTAGGCTAGTGTGCCTCTTTTGTAGTTTTCTTCGAGCTTTCCTTCCTCCTCCACTTTTATTAGACTAATATATTATTTTTCCCTCTTTCACAAATGGTTTTTTTGCATCGAGTGGGGGTCGGGGGGGTTGGAACCCTAGTCACCCTCGCCCCATGGTCCATGCTTCTCAAGTTTTTATGGAACCATTGTCTCTATATCTTCTCTAAAGGGCATTTTTTTCATAAGCAATGTGGATGCTGGCTCTCGGGTAGACATGGGGTTTTGCTCAATGTTGTCCTCATTCCCACTTTTCTCTATTCCTACACATTAGATTCGCTTTCCCTCTGAGTCCAATGTCAGCTCCTTTACTTGGGCCCTGCGGCCTCTCTCTTCTGCCACTGGGGGTTCATTTTATGGGCTCGTGATGTGGGCTCCTCATCTCAATTGTTCATCTTTGTCCCTAGCAAATTTCATTATGGATGTCATGGTCTTCCTCTAGACATAAACTTTATTTTTCTTTTCTATTTTTTTTCTAGTGTCTTCCCTCATAAGCAGGTGATGGAGTTCGTTAATATTCCTTGGGTGTTGCTTTTTATATTTCCTCGAAGCCTTGCCTCCTTCAGGGTTTCCAACTGGTTTGTTTATTGTCCTGATGCCTGTTGGGTTGTTGACAGGTTTTTTGGATTGTAATGGTGGCCTATTGCATGGATTCTTTCTGTGCCTTTTCATGGGGTTTTACAACGACACTATGTTCCTTGTATATTGATATTTGTATCAGACGTTTTTTGGCTTAGGATTGCATATGCATATCGTGTTTCTACAAAATGTAATTTTTATTTTAATCATTAATAAAAATTATTGCTTTTCTCTCTCTCTCGAAAATATATGTGTGTGTGTGTGTGTGTGTGTGTGTGCATGTGTGTGTGTGTATTTTTAAAATTATATTTATATATATGTTATTATCTTTTAAAATTGTAATTGATATATGATTTATGCCCTAGAATTGCTTTTTCTTGGATAAGATCTCATCTTCCTGAGCCTTAAGGAAAAAGGTTAACAACTCAATACCTAGAGACATCTGGAAGGAGTGAAAGTTTTCCCCCTTATGGACCACCAACAGGTAATTATAGGTTTTCTTTGAGTAACAATGATGAATCAACATGTATTTGCGGATAACAACTAGTGATTGTTGTCCCCATTGTTAGTTTGAAAACTGAGTTATGATAATTTTTCCCATTGTTTAAGATGGATAAGAGATGTTCATTTTCGACCATATTTTTGATCCTCTCCTACAACATATCGATACATTTTTACCCTCTCCTGAGAGTTCTAGAGGAAGGATGTAAGTACCTCAGTTTCTTCCATAAACCAAACAATTACAAGTTTGTTGACTGGTTATGGTTATTTAAAAAGATTGAAGCTTGAATCTCATTGTGGGTAAAAAGGATATTATCAAGAGGAGGGAGTTTGGTTCTATTGAACTTAGTATTTGGGAGCATTCAAGTGTATTGGATCTATATTGCAATGGTTCCCAAGGGTATTCTTTCAAAAATCAAGAAAATTCGTTATGATTTCTTATGATCACGAGGCATATAAAATGGTGGCATCCCCTTATAAAATGGAAGCAGGTGGTGTCCCCAAGAAGCTTGGCAGTTGGGGATCAAAACCATTTTTTTTTATTTTAACAAAGCTCTCATACCTTGAAGCTTATGGAGCCTCTCAAAATATCTATTTATCGGACGGTACCAATAAATCTAAGTATCTCAACGATATGCTTATTAAAGATTGGTTCAAATAACCTGTGAATTTTCTCAAAGGATCAATACTATGAAAAGCACTTGTTTTTTCCATTGGTTGGAATTGGACAGTGGAAGAGTATATTTGTTCGTTGGAGTTCTCAAACCTTAGAGACATTTAAACTTGTATGCAAGCATGAATCATATGTGTAAATGTGTAATTGTAGTAAGTAGTAGTTGTATTAGTAAAATATGAATGGTGCTTACAGATTTTCGTGGCGGTGTGCCTATATAGGCATTGACTGGCCATGAAGATAGAATGACACAAATTTTGACCCATGTCGCTTCACAAATAATGAGACATTAACTAATTTAATTACTTTATTATTATTGATATTTTCTTATTTTAATATTTATTATTTAATTGATATTTTATGAATACTTTTATTCATAACATTTCCACCCTCGTTAGAGATTCTTTGTCCTCAAAGAACAACTAGAAGGGTTTTCTCTAGTTGAACATTGTTGTGATGGAATGGAATCCTTTCGTTGACTGGTGCATTCTTCACGAGTACTTGTACCTTCCTTGGGGCTGGAAGTGTTAACACCATTTAATTTACAATGTCGTCCTTTCCAGTTAAACTTCATGAATTGTTCTTCAAGGTTTGTAGTATAGCTCCCTAGTTGTATTAACCATTCTGCACCTAGAACTATATCCATTTCTTTGAATGGTAGGGAAAATAGATCTGCTTGTAGGTTTAGTTCTTGTATTTGGATTGAAACTTTTTGACATTCACCTATTTCCTTGATTTTATTTCCAGTAGCAACAAACATTGACAGGTCCTTGATTGGGCATATATAAAGACCAAGTTGTTTAGCAAGATCAATTTTTATACAATTGTGAGTACTACCAGAATCTATATTATGAGTCATTTGAACCTTAGGGTTTTAGGACATAGGCTCTTCCTCATGTTTGTTGATGCAGTAGTAAGTTTAATGTTCCTTTTTGGTAATTGGATCCTCTTCCAAAGATGTCGTGGAATGTATTTTGTAGTTGCTTGTTGTCCTTGATCTCCGAAAGAGTTACTATTTTCATCAAGGTTTTTCCAGTCACATGAAATTGCAGCTAATGATGGTTCCTCAAAATCTGAATCTTCACTATGTGTGACAACGATTCCTTCATCATGTTCTTGTACTTCAATTTACTTCCCATCTACTATTTTATAGTAGCGCAGGGATGTGTCTTCACATTTATGTCCTGGCGTCCAATTTTCTCCACATTTGCGACAACTATTTTTCTTTTTTATCTTTTTTTCTAGATGATTACTTGAAGTGTCTGATTCCTTCTCAACTTCATAAGTATATCTTTTCTTGTTAAGGCATATGTGTCTTGATGTCCATTTGTCTCCACAATAACTACATGTGTTAGTTTCTTTTCTTCCCGAGTGTTGTTATTGGCCTTCGTCTTCCCTGAATGATGAAATTCTAAGCTTATATTTTCTCTCAATAATTATGGTTGCATGTCTACCATCTTCAATGGTTTGGGGTTTACATAATTTTAATTCTTCCCAAATGTAATCCTTAAGGCCACAACGATACATTTTTAATATCTCTTCGTCTGAGAATCCCCTTTGCCTTATCGCTAGCACTTCCCATTCATGGGTGTATTCACTCACCAATCCTTTCTATTTGAGGTGAACGAATCTCTCGTATACATCATCCTCTCCTTCGTCATAAAACCTTTTTAGCAGGGCGTTTTAAAATTTTTCCAATTGAACGAGCGAGTTGCACATTTAGTAGACCACCATAGGAACCAATCATACGCTTTTGCTTCTAGGTAGTTGGATGCAGTCACGACCTTCTCTTGTTTACCTATTGGTGGATTTGCTCCAAAAATGCCATCCATCTTATTTACCCATGCAATTGTGCCTTTATGGTCCTTACCATCGTATTTTGGTAATTCTCTTTTAATTTTAAGGTGGTCTCTTTCTGGGAACATCGTATAGTACTAACTTCCTTCGAAGTGTAGTTTCAGTATTTGCAGCTTCTCGTGTATCAGGAAATCATGATTTGGTGAATTTTCCTCTTCCAGAGTTTTGGGACTTTATGTGGCTAAGGGTGGATTGTCCTTTCCCATAAACTGGCTCATCATGATTTTTAATTATGTGATATCATCGGACATTTTGTCTTGTTTACTTACTTTCTTCTTGACATCGTTGAGGTGCTTATGCAACTTATTAAGTTCTTCTTGGATTTTTTTCACGTCGTCACTATTACTCCCCATTTTGTTATTTTTCTTCCTAGTGGACCCAATTTTAAATTATTATTTTTTGTTTTTTTGTTGTTAATAAATAATTTAATTAATTAATTAGTTTAAATTAATTAATTAAATTATATTAACTAATTTATAATATAACTATTATAAACTATATACTATGTCATTCAACTTGAATCTATATGTTAACATGTATAAATATTAATAAATAATTTAATTAATTAATTAGTTTAAATTAATTAATTAAATTATATTAACTAATTTATAATATAACTATTATAAACTATATACTATGTCATGACGGCGGGTCAACTTGAATCTATATGTCTAACATGTATAAATATAGATCTAAAAATTCCAACACAACGTTTGACTGTTGAGCCACGTTGTTTGACCGAACGTTATGACCTTTGGCGGAGCGCGAATAAATAGAATTTGGTCGGTCGACAACCGAATTGCTGATGGATGGTGGTCGAGAAGGTTGAGACAGCGTCAGGCAAGGTTTTTAATGGCGGTAGAAATGACAACAATGCAAAGCGAATTGGCAGCGGATGGTCAACAAGGAAGGGCAGAGCTCGAGGGGACTGTCGAAAGTCGACGAGTGACGGAAGACATGGAAACAACGGGGGCAGAGGAGCAGCAAGAGCATTGTTTGCCTCTGCGTGGAAGTCGCAACACATTATGAATTGGCGGCAGATAGCGGAATGGCACTGTATGTGTGGATGGGGTAGGTTGAGGGTGGAATACGTAGCAGAGGTGACGGAACAGGAGGAACAATGGATACAATGGTTGGGAAGTACGATGGATTTTGACATCAGAAGATACGTAGCGGGGGAATAGAGTTGCAAACGGGAAGATCGTGGCTCTGATACCATTGGAACAGAGAGGGGGAAGGCAAAGAGATAAAAAGAGAAAAAGATAGAGGGGGGAGAGAGAAAAAGAAGGAAGGGAGACAGTGACATAGCTAGAGGGAAGAGAGGGAGAGAGAGAGGGAGAGGGAGAGAATAACAAAGACAGAGAGATAGAGGTGAGAGAGAGATGGAGTGACAAGGGAGAGACGGAGAGAGACTAAGAGGGAGAGGAGAGGAGGGAAGAGAGAGAGAAGGAGAGGAGAAAGAGAGGAAGAGAAGGAGAAGAGAGAGAGGGAGACACATAGATGTAAAGGGGGGAGAGAGGAAGAGTTGGAGAGAGAGAGAAAGAGAGTTGGCAGGGGAGACAAAGGGAGGTGGGAGAGAAAGGGGTAAAGAGATGGAATTGAAGGGGGGGAAGAGGGAGAGGAGAAGAAAGACATGGAGAGACAAAGGTGGAGAGATAGAGAGGGAGTGACAAGGGAGAGATAGAGAGAGAGTTAGGGAGAGAGGAGAGTTGGAGGGAAGAGAGAGAGAAGGAGAGAGAGGGGGAGAGAAGGAGAAGAGAGTGAGAGGGATAGATGGAAAGATATGGAGAGAGAGTATTTATGTTTTGAAGTAGAGAGACAAAGAAGGAGATATGGAGGGATATAGAGATATAGATGGAAGGGGGAGAGAGGGAAGAAGAGAGACATGGAGAGGGAGGGAGGGAGAGATAGATAAATATAGAGAGAGAGAGTACATGTGTGTTTGGGGGACTGATATAGAGAGACAAACAACGAGAGATGGAGGGAGAAATAGATATAGATGGTGGGAGGAGAAAGAGAGGGGGGGGAGAGAAAGATAAAGGGAGGGAGATATACATAGAGATGGAGGGGGGAAAGAAAGGGAAGAAGACAAAGACACACAGAGACAAATACAAATATTATTAATATATAATATTGAACATTATTAACCATAGAGGAAGAAGAAGTAAGGATTTTATAAAAGACAAAAGAAGTTGGATTTAGAAAGTCGTGAATAATTTGGTTTTTCATTGAACTAAATGCATTGATTTTAGTGTAGATGTTGATTCCTAATCTTGTTTGATTGATTTTACTAGATGCATTGATTTCAGTATAGTTGTTGATTTCTAATCCTATTTGATTGCTTACAATGGCTGCATTGATTTCAATATAGATGTTGATTTATAATCCTATTTTATTGCTTGCACTAAATGCATTGATTTCAAAGTATATATTGATTTCTAATCATATTTTATTGTTTGCACTAGATGGATTGATTTTAGTGTAGACATTAGTTTCTAATCCTATTTGATTTCTTGCACTAGATGCATTGATTTTAGTGTAAATGTTGATTTATAATCCTATTCAATTGTTTTTACTAGATGCATTGATTTTAGTGTCGATGTTGATTTTTTATTTGATGTGATTAGATATATAATTTATTTATTTTTTGGTGCGGTTCACAAACACTAGGTGGTTGTTATTTCCATGGAAATATCTGGGTTGATCAACCCCGAAGGTAATCAAGCCCCTTGGCCAAACTAGCAGGGCCTAGCCCCAAAGGCGTCGAGGAGAGTTGACCCTGTGACCTCCCGATCAGCGAGGTACTTAACAAAGGGGACTCAACTAGTTGAGCTAACCCTTAGGGCTATAATTAGATATATGATGTACATTAATTTCAAAGTAATTAGATTAATAGTGTGCATTGATTTCAGTGTAAACACACAAAAAATATTGATGATGTACATTTATTTTTTTGTTATAGTAATTCAACCATAAAATATAAAATACTTGAGTTTTCATCTTAAATAAAATGTTTCAAAAAAATAGACGTGGAGATTATGGGTCATATTTAGTCCTTGGATCCTATTTATGTGGAAGTTGTAACTTCTCAACAAACCTGTAATTATATATAGATATATGTGAACATTCTAATTGATTGAATGGTAGTGTCTTGTGCAGGCACTCTTCAGGTTGAGCTATCACCTAAGAGTTTCGCATTTCCTCTATATTTTATCTCTCTTAAATTTTAGTTGGTGTCAGAGCATAAGGTTCGCCTAGGGTTTGTGATAGTGATCGGTGAGGCGGTGTCTGTGTTTCCAATTCAATGTGGAGCTGCAACAGATAGCGTGTAGGAGCGTTGGTGTGGAGATTTGTTGTCAGATATGGATTCGCTGCAAAACCCCATCGTTGACAGAAGCGTGAGAGAGGCTGAAACTTCTGAGATGAACCTTTGACAAAGGAGCAATACGTGGTGTGATCTATCTAACAAAGAAGTAATCCGTGGTGTGACCTACATATTGATAATTGTTGTGTGGTAAGGCCAAATCAAGGTCATTGTGTGAAAGTTGTGTTGATTGTGTGGAAGGAAGAGTGAGCTGTGTATATGAAAATCCAAGAGGTCAATGATGCCAGCACTGATACTGGGAGAAGTGTGGTAGTGTTGTTTCGAGAAAGAGCCTTTGCCATATTGGTTGAGCAGTAATCTGAGTCTGTCATACTGGATCGAACCTCTGCCTTTCGGTAGTTTGTTGTGGCGGGCACCTCGGTTGAGTTAGAGATTCGACGCTGAGTTAGGGAGCCAATGCGTAACATAGACATTGTACATCGCCTCTCGATTCGTCTGGAAGACCTTCGACCAGTAGTGGCCCATTGACACAAAGAACATGATCGAGAAATGTCTGCCTGTGGAGGGGTAATTTTCCTCTGCTGAGTATTGTGTAAAGGCTACGTGTAGAGAATTCGTCGAGTTTTGGATCCCAACTTTGTGCATTTGTGACTGTTGGGAGAATTTACGGTGTGATCGATCCTAGATTAGTTCCACGGAGAGAATTGAAACCGATGATATGAAAATTGCGGTGTTTACAGGCCATGGAAACGAGCTCAGCTAGTGTTGCGAGCCTGTGGTGACAGGAGCCTGTGTGCCCACGAGGATTCACCGATTTGTGAAGATTGTCCCCTCCATTAAAGTGTGGAAGAGTTAGGCCCTGCCATTGACTGTTGGGTGAACTCGACTGGAACTGTTTGGATAATGTTTCTTGTGGTTATTGTCTAATTGAGCTAACTATCTAAAGAAAAGAACCAACCTATGTTGAGTAGAAGTGGTTACTATGTAAGTTTGGTGTGGTGCAGTCGCATGACAGGAAGTTTTTTGGTGAGGTGTTGTGGCTATTGGGATTCCAGCAACGATTGTCGAGTGTTGTGAAAGTTGAGGGTCGTTAGGAATTTCCCTTAGGAGCATTAGTATGTTTCCTGCTAAGGAGTCGTGGTGTGAATGGCGTTGACCTGTGTTAAGCCCTGTGGTGTAAAGCACTGGCGCCATCTAGTTAACTTCAATGTTGTGTGGTGGTGTTATTGAGTGAATTCATTTAGAGGTTGTTTTTGAACCTGAAGTGAATATGTTTGATGAACCAGCCAGTGTATGTGAAGTGGTGATTGGACTCCTTTGCGTCTGGACGAGGAGACAGTTTCATCATTTCATGTGGAAGAGAAGTTGTGAGAAGTTGCTCAATTAGCTATTGGAGCATTGTTAAAGAGTGTTTTTCTACTTGAAAAGGAGTGCATATTAGCTCGTTGTGCGCTTTGCTGATTAGTGCAGTGTGAAGTTTAAAGAATTTAGAGTGGGAAATTTATAGACCTGCCACCATGTTTGAAGTTTTTGGAGAGCGTTGATCATCAGACGTGATAAAGCCTGCACATTACGTGTTTGAATAGATTTGAGGAGATATCAGAGCCGACTGGACTGCGATGAATGTTTTGTAGGAAGTATGTTCAGTTCATTTTGGCTCATTTATTTCCAGCTCTGGTTCTGACTGTAGCTATAAAAACATTGTCAGTATGGGTGAGCACATTCAACCTATTTTTGGAGGTTGTGTGGTGATAATTTTTGTTGCCATCAGATATTTTTTGGTAAGCTCTAGCCTGTGTAGAGAGCCTGCTTTATGTGCCTGTGGTGGGGTTTGAGAAGTTTGACAGTGCAGAGAGTCTATCCTGATGTTTGAAGTCATGAGTAGCATGCAAGAGTAGTGATGGGTAAACAAAGGAGACTCAAACAGTTCTTGAGAGAACTAAAACATAACAGGAGGAAAAGTCAAAGGGAAGAACCAGTGTATTTTTCAGTTGAATATGAAGTGCATCGAGTTGAAGTTAAAGGACCTGCCACTGATCAGAATGCAGATATCGATCAATGCAGTGAAGAATTTGATGACATATTAAAAAGGTTAATGCCAGATCTACCTTCTTTCTCAAGTATAAATTATGAAATTTGGGCAACTGAAATAAAAACATTACAATGGAAAGTAGATTTATTGAATTATGTTGAAGAGGATTTTGTTAATTCGGACCATGATATGAATGGATATGCATCAAAATTACATCTTATAACATTTGCATTAGATGAAAACATCTTATTCAGTATACTACATGAATATGGTGAGATTCAAAATGCAAAAGTATTGTGGGATATTTTAGAAATGAAGTACAGTTTGAATGAGGCTGAAGATGATAAAAGTATTGTTCTTGAAAATGATGATTGTGCTTTCAGTCTCATAATTTATTGTGAAACTAAAGATGGTAACATTGAGACTGCAATGATGAATGATGAATCTATTCTTGTAATTGACATTGAAACATCTGATGATGAAGAAACAACCATTGATGTAGAATCTAAATATTTTTATGAAGAAATTCTCTATGACACAGAGACAATGAAAGAGACAATGAAGTCAAATTTGATGAGAATTATGTATATCATGAAAAGTGGTTTAATATGATGCATGAAAAGCATCTTATTGATGAGTTGTTGTTTGGTGAGAAGAGATGCCTACCTCCATACACAAATCAAATGCATGACAACACGCTTGTAATAATAGAGTTGATTAAAGAGATTAAAGACATGAAACAACCAACTATAACAGAAGAGAAAGATGAAGAAAGGAAAGCTCTCTTAAAAGAGCGGGATGAAAAGAACCAATATGGTTCTCTTTATGAATCTAACATTGATTTTGAGTGTGTAGATATTGGCAACGAGGAAGAAGCAATAAAAATTGAAGAAATTGCAAAAATTAAGGAAAAGTACAAGTACCAAGCACTTGTAGTAATGTTGAATACAAATAATGTTAGCCTGCAATCAAGATCAAGAAAGACGAGATTAAGATCTTGAGTGTTCCACCTTTGGCGCAGAAAACGTAAAAAAAATGGAGAAGTTCCACCACTATCTTCTGGCAAGAAAGGTGAAGATGAAATTGCACCAACAAATGAACAAGCATGGATCCTTTAACAAGAAGGCAAAAATGAATGCTATGTTATTAAGTTTTTTTATGTATCATTGTAAGCCCAGCTGAGAGTGAGACCAACAGGAAAGTTATTCATGTTATGCTTTGATCCATTTCTCCATTAAGGGGGAGACTTGGAATAATGGAGAAATATAGGGTGTTCTAGATTAGTTGTCGGTTGAGATTATGGGTCACATTTAGTTCTTGGATGATATTTATTAGGAAGTTGTTATAACAACATATCCATAATTCTATATATGTATGAAAATTCTAATTGATTGAATTGTAGTTTCCTATGCAGGCACTCTTCAAGTTGAGCTACGCTCACCTGAGAGTTGTTCATTTCTTCCATATTTTGTCTCTCCTAAATTTTAGTTTTGGGGCTAAATGGATCTAGACTAGTAACATATCATAATGTTTTAATACCATGACTAATGTTCACTTTCACAATTTCAATTAAACCATCAAATAATATCTTATTCAGTCATAGTTATCAAAATAATCATATCCTACATGTTAAATATTCCCACTATGTTTAATTAATTGATAAAATTGTTGGTATAATTTTAAATTTTTTTGGTCTATAATTTTTTTATATAAGATAAACTTGCAATGGCACATTGAATAACTACTATTAAATTAAATAATAATAAAACAATTACTAATTTAATTTTAAAAATCAAATAGATTCAATTGTAAATAATTTTTAACAAAAATAACAATATAAATATCACATTAAAATTAAATTAAATAATAATAATTTGTATTTGTAGATATCTCAAAACATATCAATAATTAATATATAAAATTTTAATAAATTTAATTATATAATTAAAAATAATATATATATATTATTAGATGAGTAATCCTTTGAACACGATGAAGAGGAGCCCCGACAAACTAAGTCAAAGAGGAAGAAAGGCAGAGGAATCCGTCCCAAGTCTGAGGACAATAATTTGGTCCTAGCAGCATAAATTTGACTTGATACAACCATGGCTGCTTCTCAACACATTTTGGAGGAATGTGCCAAAGGAAAGTATTTTACAGTGATAGAAATTAGTGAATGGGTGAAGCAAAATTAGGGTAACTCATTGCCTGGACAAGCAGAGGTGATGGTACTCACTCGAGGTTGGTTCACTCTACGGTTCAAGACAATTGAAGATGTGACATGGGTTCTAGGAAGGAACTAGAGTATTTCTTAATTACCCCTGCTACTCAAAAGGTGGACCCCATTATTTGATGCAAACAGGGAAAAGTTGGAGGAAATACCAGTATGGATAAGATTACATGCACTCCCACCGCTACTATGGACCGAGGATGTTTTTAAGGTAATCGAGGGGAAAATAAGGGAATTATTAGAGGACAACATGTTTTTCATTTCCACCAAAACCAGAAGGGTAGCTAGAATCCTGGTAAAGTTTGATCTGCATGAAGCTCTCTTTGAAAACCTCAAATTTACCTTGGAGAGGCATACCCATGTGCAAAATCTAGATTATGAGGAGTTTTTGTTTCGATGTCGGCATTGTCACGAGCTAGGAAATATGGCTAAGGACTAACCCACTAGGGTTCAGGGGTAAGAGGAGACAAAACTCAGATGGGGTGGAGATTGGTGGACAGTGGGGTGCAGGGAATGAATATAGGTCAAGGGCCCCAAACTGCAAGGATACACCGCCAGTTGCTCAAGAGGAAAGAAGGACTAATCTGACCAGCACAGTGGATCAAATGGAAATTGTCAAGAATGGACAACAGGCTCATCGGAACAGAGAATATCTCACAAATCGCACTGGCTCGAGCTTTGGAATCAACTCTCTTACTCCAGGTAACACACCATCTATGATCTCATACCACCTTTCTCATGTCCTTTCATATTTTATGCCAATCATGGGGCTTGGTCCTTTCAGGCCTCCTTCATTTTGGAATGACAATGTAAATCCCCTAGATAGCATGTTATCTTCTTCCTCTGCTCTCTAACAAACTAGCCTTCCTTCTTCTTTAATCACTTCTATAAATAGATATGGTTGCCCCCTAGACAACATTGCAACCACTAGCACTCCCCTAAGCCATCCCTCTGCTCCCATGATGACCATGAATTCGGCCACTCCGATGGATAATCCCTATAACCTTTTTCCTCCTTCTCAAAAAGATTCAATCCTAGTGCAATCAGGAGGATTAGGGGTTTTGCAAGATCAACGTGGCATTACTAAAGGAAGGGGTAGAAAGTATATTATCTCCAAAGCACAGCTAAAGGCTTGGATAGACATAATAGATGGCAAACAAAAATCATTGGAAGGGACGCTTAGAGCGTTGCAGGCCCCAAAGTGGGTTCCCCAATGATAGCACTCTCCTTTAATTGCAGATGTCTTGCTAGTACCCACAAAAAACTATCTCTGAAAAGGCTTGTCTTTTCCTCTGGTCCAAATATTGTTATGCTTCAAGAGACCTTAGGACCTAGAGATTTGGATAGGGAGGTGTTGTCTAGGATGTTTCTCGGCCAGTTGTTTATTACTATGGATGCTAGGGGGTGGTCGGGTGGTATGGTCACGGGTTTCAACCTGTTATGAAACCAGCTCAAGAAAAGATAGAAAAGATAGATCAACGCCTTAGAATTCAGCCTCTTCGAGGGGGCAACCTCCTTTACATTACATAAATGAACAATTATTGGATGATACAAATGACAAAACCTCCTTTCTATATATAGGAGTCTAAGGAGTCACAATATAATCCAGCCGACCTAACAATAATAATATAAAGCCACAAAAATAACAATAGACGGATTCTATGGGGCATAGAAATAACAATATGGGGGTAATAGGGGCACAACAATATAAATAAGGGGTATAACTACAATAGTAATGGGTTAATCACTAGTATTATAGGGACCCAACATGCCCCTCTCCTTCAAAAAAGTGTTTTCCTCAACGCTTGAGTAGTTCTGGATACTTCTACATAAAATTCTCATCCTCCCATGTGGAATCTTCAGCGGATAAGTTCTTCCACTTGATAAGATACTCTGAAATTGATCGATTTCGTAGCTGTCTAGTTCTTGTTTCTGTGACTGCTTCCGGTTCCAATATAATTTTTCCTTCCTAGTCAAGTTCTGGCAATATTGTTTGAATTGGGAGCTTGTCGCCTATAACCTTCTTTAAACATGAAACATGGAAAACTGGGTGCAATCGAGAAGCTGTAGGAAGCTCCAATTTGTATGCCATAGTACCAATCTTTTGCAACACCTTGTACGGACCATAATACTTTGGTGATAATTTATTATCCTTCTTAGCTTGCTTTAGGGACATTTGCTTATATGGTTGTAGCCGTAGGAATACCCAATCACCTACATCAAAACTTTTTTGACTGCGATGTTGATCTGCCTGTTGTTTCATTCTATTTTGTGCCAGCACGAGGTTATCCTTTAAGAGTTGGAGGACTTGTTGTTGATGTTCGATGTGATGTTACACTGCCTGAACCTTAGAATTTTCTCTTAAATATGATGTGATGGATGGTGGTTGATACCCATAAAGTGCCATAAATGGGGTCATTTTTGTTGTTGTATGGAAGGAAGTGTTATACCACCATTCAGCCAGAGGCAACCATTTGACCCATTGTGTCTGTTTATCAGATACAAAGCAACGAAGATATCCTTCCAAACATTTGTTTACTATCTCAGTTTGCCCATCAGATTGAGGATGATATGATGAGCTATGAGCTAATTGAGTACCAAGACAAGAAAATAATTCTGTCCAAAAATTTCCAGTGAAAATGGGATCTCTGTCACTTACAATAATCTTTGGGTTTCCATGTAGCTTTTGAACTGTTTCCATAAATGAAGTAGAAACTGTACTAGCTTTAAATGGATGTGATAATGCACAAAAGTGTGCATGCTTGGTAAGTCTGTCAACTACCACCATGATGACACTCTTTCCCTCAGACTTGGGTAAACCTGTGATAAAATCCATTGAAACCTCCTCCCAACGTTGGCTTGGAATGGATAAAGGTTGTAATAGATCCGGTGTCTTAATTGTTTCAACTTTATTTTGTTGGCAAACCAAACATTCCGCCACAAACTTTTGAATATCTGATTTAAGGCTATCCCAAAAAAATTCCTTCTTAGCCCTGTGGTAAGTTTTTAAAAATCCTGAGTGCCCTCCTAAGGGAGAAGTGTGCAATTCCATAAGAATCTTTTGTTTTAGCTAGAAATTCTTACAGAGGTATAAGCGATCTTTGTACCATAACGAATCATTTTGCCAGCTAAATGTATCAGAAGTACTGGAATGTTGTTGTAGCTTTCGAATAAGTGCCCACACTTCTTCGTCATTCTTCCATTCCTCCCTTGCTTCGTTTATCCAATCTGGTTGGATAATAGAAATGGCACACAACAATGCTTCCACATCCTCATCCTTTCTTGAGAGTGCATCTGCCACCACATTTTGCTTCACTTTTTTATAGATGATTTCGAAGTCATAACCCAACATCTTTGTGACCCACTTTTGTTGCTCTTCAGAGGATAATATTTGTTCTAAAAAGTATTTAAGGCTATCAGGATCCGTTTTTACCTTGAAGTGTCTTCCCATTAGGTAGGGTCGCCATTTCTTAAGTGCATGGAGTATTGCCAACATTTCCTTCTCATAAATAGCTTTGCTTAAAAACTTTCCCTTTATTGGACGACTTTCAAAAGCAATGGGTCTTTCATCTTGCATTAGAACAGCACCAATTCCATTTCCTGAAGCATCACATTCCACAATAAAGGTTTTTGTGAAGTCCGGTGTAGCTAAGACCGGTGCTTGGCACATTGCCTTTTTAAGATGTTAAAAGGCCTTTGTTGCAGCTTCTGGAGTCCATGAAAATGAATCTTTCTTCAATAATGTTGTTAGAGGTGCTGCTATTCTCCCATAATTCTTAACAAACTTGCGATAATACCCTGTCGACCCAAGAAATCCTCGCAGATGCTTTATGGATGTGGGGATTTTCCATTCCTTAATGGCTTTAATTTTGTTAGGGTCTACCTTAACTCCTTCATGAGATATAATATGACCCAAATATTCCACCTCCTGGACTCCAAAGAAACATTTGGATCTTTTTGCATATAATTGTTTCTCCTCCAATAGTTGTAGCACCCTGTCAACATGTTCAACATGATCCTTCCAAGACTTGTTGTAGATTAGTATATCATCAAAAAATACTAACACAAATTTTCTAAGGAATGGTTTGAAAATTGAATTCATCAAACCTTGAAATGTTGAAGGTGCATTGGTAAGGCCAAAAGGCATGACCAAAAATTCATAATGACCCTCATGAGTTCTAAATGTCGTTTTCGGAATGTCTTCAATCTTCATTCTGATTTGATGATATCCTAAACGAAGATCCAACTTGGTGAAGTAAATTGATCCATGCAATTCATCCAGTAATTCATCAATGACAGGAATGGGGAACTTATCTTTAATAGTGAGCTTGTTGAGCTCCCTATAATCCGGACACATGCGCCATGATCCATCCTTCTTGTGCACCAATACTACTGGATCTGAGAAAGAACTTTGACTCGGTTGAATTATACCAGCCTCTAGCATTTCTGCAACCATACGTTCAATTTCACTTTTTTGGACATAGGGATATCTGTACGGCCTGATGTTTGGAGGAACACTTCCTGGAATCAGATGAATAGCATGATCATGATCACGCATAGGTGGGAGACCTTTGGGAGTCTCAAATACCTTGGAATGATTTTCCAGGACTTTTTGGAGATCTAGAGAAATAGATGATTCCAATGTGGAAACATCTAGCAAACATAATTGTGCAATTACACCTCTTTGCTCCTTTTTTAGAAGCTTTGTCATGCCATTAGAGCTGATTATCTTTCTTGGTTTCCCTGCAATACCCCTTAATTCAACTTCCTTTCCTTCCGTAGAAAATTTGATGAAAATTTCTTGAAAATTAAAAGCTATTGTACCCAAGGATTGTAGCCATTGGACTCCTAGTACAACATCAACACCTCCCATTGGAATGGAAAGCATTGGGCTAGTCAATACATATTCTCCCATGGATAGCTTGATATTATGGCACTTTCCAGAGCAATTTATTGTTCCTCCATTTGCAATCATCACTTGACACTCTGGTGTTGGATATAGGAAGCAATTCAATTCTTTTGCTACCCTACAATGAATAAAATTGTGGGTGCTTCCTGAATCAATCAACACTATTGCCTTTTTCTTCTTGATTTGTCCTTCTATCTTGATGGTTTGAGGAGTGGTAATTCCCGCCAATGCATTACAAGATATGGTCGGATTTATTTGTTCTTCATCTAGGCTTTGTTCCTGGAGTATATCCTCTTCTTTTGACCTTTCTTGCTCCTTTTCTTCTTCCTCTTCACAATCTATGTAGAATAATTTCTTCTCAGCACACTTATGACCCTTTGTGTATTTGCTATCACAATTGTAACAAAGCCCTTTTGCTCTTTTTTCTTCCAATTGTTGTGGTGCCAACCTTGTAGGCTATGGAAGACTAGGGGCAACAACACTTCCGTCTTTATAGTTGTGAATGGTATGCTTCCTAGTTGCCATAATTTTGCTTTCCATTTTTCTTGCTAACCTGAATGCCTTCTCTAATGAATCAGGTTCCCAAAGGCAAACATCATGTTGGATATTATCCTTTAAAGACCCTATGAACACATCAATCCTATGCTCCTCTAGAATATCTTTTACCCTTATGTTCAATTTTTGGAACTCCTCAATGTGCTCCATTATTGAACCCTTTTGTTTGAGACTTATCAATTGGCTAAAAAAAGTGTTGCTTTTTGTATCCTCATAATGTGCTATCAATTCTTCCGTAAAAATTGCCCAAGTGATAAATTGTTTACGAGAACAAAGCCATTGATACCATACAAACTGATTTGGTTCCAAATATACAATTGCCATACGTACCTTTTATGCGTTTTGCACATTATTGAGATCAAAGAATTGCTCCATCTGTAATATCCATGTGGCGGGATCCTTGCCATCAAACTTCCTCATATCGATTTTTGGAATATGGTGATTCTTCGATCCAACATTAGCGTCTATGGAATCATGATTAACATTTCTTTTGTTCTCATCATGAGTTTCTTTTACTACCTTTTCACCATTAGTAAGTATTTCTTGTAGAAAATTTGTCAAATCTGTCTTCAAACCTGCCATGCCTGTCTTCAAATTTGTGTTCAAATATATCTTCAAATTGTCCATCTTAGCTTCCATGCCATTCATCTTAGCTTCCATGCCATTTATCTTAGCTTCTATTAACTTTTGTGAGCGTGACATTTGTTGCACTTGTTCTTGTAATTTTGATATATCATGTAGCATTTCTTCCTCTTCTTCATGAGTCATGCTAGAGCTTTCAGGTTCCTTACTAGGTGTTTGCATTTTCTTTCCTTGGGGCATCAGTTACTGATAATAATGCTACTATGCCCTTTGAATTCGTTCAAAATAAATTTTCAAACCAAACTTAAGCAAAAATTTAAAAAAATCTACACACCTTTTTTCACTTTGTAGGAGCTTGATATTGCCTCTGATGTATCTCTGTACTTTCCAATCATCTAGTTCTGAATTTCTGACATGTAGTAGCTCTCTGTGTCCTCTTTCCAATGCCACCAGTCTGATCCAAATTGGATTCTCCAAGAAAGAGTTATGCACAATCTCCCAAGATGACCTGATTATAGACCTTTCCAGAAGAGCGAACTTGTATGAAGTGCCACGTGTACAATTTTCGATATTTGGTTCTGAAAAGATATACAAGAAACTACAGTCCATCCTCTTTCTGTACCTTCTTATGAAATTTCAATCTGATTCCCGGAGAGAAAGTTATGACGATTTTCCCCAGGTCACCTGTTTTGAATGTAATTCAGGAGTCTGCAAAAAGACCAACTTCCTCAGATCATATCTCCGTAAATATCGCGCGAAAAACTCTGAAATTTGGACCCAAGGTTCAACGCGATTTCTTCTCAAATGGGTTTTTTTTGCGACTTCTGAAACGTCACAGAAAAAAAAGTTATAGCGACAATGCCACGATGACCTGTTTGGAGCAACGAAACCCTAGAATCCAAAGCTCTGATACTAAATGTTATGAAACCAGCTCAAGAAAAGATAGAAAAGATAGATCAACGCCTTAGAATTCAGCCTCTTCGAGGGGGAAACCTCCTTTACATTACATAAATGAACAATTATTGGATGATACAAATGAAAAAACTTCCTTTCTATATATAGGAGTCTAAGGAGTCACAATATAATCCAGCCGACCTAACAATAATAATATAAAGCCACAAAAATAACAATAGAGGGATTCTATGGGGCACAGAAATAACAATATGGGGGTAATAGGGGCACAACAATATAAATAAGGGGTATAACTACAATAGTAATGGGGTAATCACTAGTATTATAGGGACCCAACACAACCTTAGCAAATTCAAAATTGATAATATCTGGAGCTTTGATATGGTCCTTGGAGTGGAGGTCTATACGGTCGAGCTCAGACTGGACCTTTTGGTCCTCAACATTTATGGCCCATGTCTGAGTAGGGAAGCTCTCTGGACCTCCCTATTCTCAAAATCTTTTATGAAGGTTGACAACCTAGTGTTAGGGGGAGATCTGAACTTCTCACTAGGGGATTTAGAGCATTGGGGTCCTCAAGCTCATGAAGACCTCAGGGAGAATTTTTCTTCAGGAAGTTGATATAAGGGAAGCTCATTGACATCAATTTGATCAAATATAATCCAACTTGGAGAAATAGGTGCACAGAGAATGCCATGGAGGCAAAAAGGATGGATAGATTTCTAATGGCTGAAGAATTGTTGGGAAAAATTCCAATGTTCCTTAAGTGGATTGAAGCAAGAGGCGACTTGAACCACCATCTGATATTTTTGGAATTAAATGGGCGAAGCCGAAAACCTAGAGGCCCCTTCAAGTTTAATTCTTCCTGGATGAAGGAGGATAGCTACATTAAGCTCATCAAAGAGACTTGGACACCTTACAACTGGCTTAATTCGCAAATAGTGGCTCATTCATTGATGGAAAACCTCAAGAAGGAAAAAAATTTATCAATTCAGTGGTCTAAGAAGAAGAATATGAGAGATGAGGAAGACCTTAAATTGATTGAGGAGGAACTGGGTAGAATGGAGGATCTAGAAAGTGGGGATTATGAGATGGATGAGGAAAAGGATAGAATTTGAGCCCTAGAAGCGAGGAAGAGAAATATTTTGTTAGACTAGGAGGAACACTGGCGACATAGAAGCAGGGCTATCTGGTTAAGGAGTGGAGATGAGAACTCCAAATTCTTCCATAATTTTGCTAGAGGCCGAAAAACACCAATACTATATGGGAAATACAAAAGGCAAATGGGTCTATGGCAAAATATTTTGAAGATATAGCAAGTTTAGGGAAGGAATCCTTTAGGAATCTTTACAAGGCACTGCAAAAAGCATCAATTAGTGATTAGAATTTCCCTATTCTTCCCTAGATTTGAGGAGGAGGATGATAATCAAAACATGATGTGTCTTATCACTAAGAAGGAAGTCGAAGCATTTATCTAATCCATGCAAAAATATAAAATTCCAAGATCGGATGGGTGGACTATGGAATTTTATCAGGGATTCTTTGAATAAATTGGGGACAATCTCCTCAGGGTGGTTGAAGAATCACATCAAAGAGGACAAATTCATGATCCTTTAAACACAACATTTATGGCTTTGATTCCTAAAATATATGCTCCCTAGTGATCTGAAGAGTCTAGGTCAATTTCATTGTGCAATTATATCAATAAGATCATAGTAAAAATCATTATTGGTCACCTTCGACCTGTACTATCCAGGAATATTTCCAAAAAACAGTTTAACTTCTTGATGGATGTCAAATACACGAAACCATTGCAATCGTGCAGGAAGGTATGCACAGTATCAAAAATCGTAATTTGAAAGGTATGATAGCAAAAATCGACCTATCTAAAGTTTATGACAGAATTAGTTGGTTCTATTTGAGGATGTTATTGACCCATCTGGGCTTTGAAATTCCTTTTATCAATTGTATTATGGGTCATATCTCAAATGTATACTTTATATTTTTTATTAATGGTGCAACCTATCCCTTTTTTCATTCACAAAGAGGTTTGAGGCAAGGGTGTGCTCTATAACCCCTTATGTTTCTTTTAGTAGCCAAAGGGCTAAGTAGAGTGCTTATAGCAGCCAAAAGAAGAGGATATTTACAAGGAATTGAAGTTGCATCCAACCTTTTTATTACCCACCTCCTTTTTGTGGATGACATACTAATATTCATCAACAGATCCAAAAGGGATCTAGATTGTTTAAAGGAAGCCCTCGTGCTCTTTCAGAAGGCTACAGGTATGATGATAAATGATTGGAAGTCATCTATTAATCATGCAGATTTGTCACAATAGGAAATTCAGGTAGTTCAATCTCGTCTCCCTTTCGAAACCAAACTTATAAAGGAGAGTTTTAAATACCTGGGGTTTCATCTAAAGGAAAACAACTAGAGGTGGTTGGTGGAAAAAGTGGAGAAGAGGATCAAACATTGGATTTATAAGTGGTTATCAAGAGCAAGTCGACTAGTACTTATTAACGTAGTAATCAAAGCTATTTTGGTTTATTAGGCTACTCTCACCTGAGTTCTGAAAGGTATTTTACAAGACATCAAGAATTAATGTAGAATATTCCTATGGGTAGGGAATAAAGAAGATCCTACATTCCCCTGGGTTGCTTGGAACAAAATTGCATCGCCAAAATCCTAAGAAGGCTGGAGGCTGAAGGATGTCCCAAGCTTTGCAACATCTTTATTGGCTAAATCTAGCTAGAAGCTCATATCGGTTGAGAACCGATGGACCGTTGTGGTTACAAGGCTATATATCTTGCCTTGATCTTTGGATGATTGGATAAGAAATCATGTCAAAAGAACTCCCAGTTTCCCGACCATAAGGCGAATTTTGAGGTCTAAAATGGGCCTCCTAAGGAAATTATAAAATAATAGTGGAAATAATATAATAAGATTATATTACATCATGAAATTTTAGAGGGAAAAAATAAAAAACTACTTTTTCAACTCGTATTTTCAAGTTATCTCCCTATGGGTTTACTCAAATTTCGAGCAGCAACACGCGTTGGATACATAATTTGATTCCTCATCCAAGGAGTACCCATGTTGCATGCGTTCAATGAACCCACTACATGAAAAATGAGAAATACATGAAAAATGTTATTACAATCATGTTTTTCATGTATTTCTCATTTTTCATGTAGCAGGGTCCATCGAAAGTATGCAACATGGGTACTCTTTGGATGAGGAATCAAATTTTTCATCCAACGAGTACTCCTGCTCAAAATTTGAGTAAAACATTAGGGAGAAAATTTGAAAATACAAGTTGAAAAAATAGTTTTATTATTTTATTATTTTTTAAACTTATTACTTTTGTACTCCAAAAATGGCGAATCATCCCCCATGGTTGACGTCATCATCTTGAATCCTATTGGTTCTTATAAAGTTTATTTTGGTTGTACATTTTTATTAGGAGGCCCATTTTAGACCTCAAAAGTCCCCTAATGAATCTGGAAAGCAACCGTAGAATCCTTCAATCTGATAGCAATCAGTCTAGCTTGGCACGTTGGAAATGGGGAAAGGTTCAGAATTGGACTAGATCCCTGGGTAGGGGGGCGGAAAATTTCACTCTCCCAATGAAATTAGTCACCTCTTTGAATGCACAAGGAAAAGTGTTTTTAAACCAAAGAGAAGACAATAGAAGATCCACCTTTTGGTCACAGGGATGGATGAACGCAGAGCAACTACAGCTAAACAATGATGTTGCAGATATATGGAAGGAGTATATTCTAGTACTAAGAAGATCATATGTAAGAATCACTTATCAAGAAGATGCCCTAAGATGGGTGCATGCACCTTCAGGCCTCTATGGACCCAAATTCAGGTATTGTTTCCAAATTGAATCTCGGCTCTAAGTATAACCGGATTTGGGGTGGTTCAAATTATGGAAATTTACTTGCCCTACCAAATCAAAGATATTATTTTGGTGTGCACTCGGAAACAAAATTCCGACCTGGGAAAATTTACAAAAAAGACGAAAGGAAACACGAGGTTGGTGCAGCATATGTAAGAACACTGAGGAATCAGTCATGCATTTGTTTCTAAATTGTCTGTTTTCCCTCAATACTCTGGATCTCATCAAGCAAGGGCTCGAATGTAACCTGGTCTGGAGAGGTTAGTTCCTTGAAGAAGCTTGGAGATTGTGGCGAGAAGTGGCTCAAGATAAGATGCACAGGAACATACCCCCACTTTATTGTTGGGGCATTTGGCTTTCCCGAAACAAAGAGATATTCAGATATATTTCCTCAGCACCAAAAAGAATTGTTTGCAAAGTAGAAGCCACTTTTTCCCTCGTGGATTACAAAAGAGTAGCCACGGAAACTAGGGTTGTGGAAGAGGAGGAAATCAACCAAGATATACCCTCGGCTTATTTTGACGGGGATTCTGTCTAATAGGGTCATTGTGGTAGAGGATTTATTTTTCATTTAAATCATCAAGTCCTAAAATCCAAGATAAGCATGGGATTAAGAACCAACAACTACATTGAGATTTTCTCTTTAAAACTTCTCCTTTGTTGGGCACTAGAGTTGGGCTGCCTTTCTCTCCAAAATTTTGGAGATTCTTTAAATGTGATTAATTGGTTCAATGTTGTTCAGAGGTGCCATAATAATAGATTGTTGCCTATTTTTGAAGAGTTTCTTCACTTAAAAACAACTTTTTATTTTGTTTCTTTCCATCACATTTATAAGGATCAGAATGCAGAGGCAAATCAACTCTCTAAGGACGATTCTAGACAGGGTTCGGGCTCTTGACAGGTCTATGAAATATTAGATGGGACAGTACACATCTATCAACATCAATTGTTTTTTGAACTATAAACTACGTAATCGTGTTTTTACTCAATTTTTTGCTCTATTTTCTTTAGTTACTTACTGAACAAAAGTATCGTTTTATTTTTGTGGCTAGTTGTTATGTATGATGCAATTAGTATATCAATGAGTTTTGGTATAGCTTTCAGCTAGGACCGTTTGCTGGAAAACATCCTGCTAAAAAACTTTATAGTGACTCATGGGTTGGATATTGTTGATGCCTCTAAAATCGCTACATCAACATCGCGAAAAACCACTCGGTCCGGACCTTAGTGCAACTCCTTTTCCGTTTGGTGTGGTGGCCCCCACTGGATGTAATGGGACTAGTTTCCCAGTGATATATGAGTTGATGGGTGATTCGTTTGTAATGTATAACGGAAGTGATAAGTGTTTTATTCTACAATGCAAAAATATAAAAAGATAACTAATCTATCCCGGGTATCCTTTTAACAACACGATTTTTTATTGTTTCTATTAAACAAATAACCATAAAGATGAATTATTCATAAAATATAAATATGCATTCATATGATGATTACTTTGTTTAAGTAGTTAAACAAAGTAATAATAAAAACATTATCGCATTGATCAAAATATATATCACTGACATATATATCCAAATAATAACAATTCTAAAACATTCAGAAATGACAAGTTAAAGAAGTCCTTGAAAACATATATATATATATAATAGCAATGTTGAAAAAATTTCATTCACATAGAGAAATAAGACAAAAACAGAGATAATAGTATTGTATACATTTGAATTCTCCCGATGTAAATAACATTCAGATTCTGCTTTCCTATTTGGGAACACCTTCAAAAGATGCAATAGTGCAAATCTTATAAAATCCTCTTTGACAAAAATGCAGAACTTTGGTCCAGTTTTTGATAATAAAAAAATATTGGAAGTACAGTAGTGCAACTCCCAAGTCAAGTTTTAATACAAATTGCGGACCCCTTCTAAATATATGAAAGGGTCTTTAAATACTAAAAATAACAACAAACTATCAATAAAAATCGTTATGCGTTGGTTTAACTATAGACATATAAATCTAGGATTTATCCTAAAAATAGCAGTGTTGTGGCGGTTGAAATGAATTCATTGTATCGGCTTCTTTTCCTGTGATTGCAGCTGACAGATTGCGAGCATACGCTGGATTTCTGGAGGCTGATTCATCCTGGAGTGTAGCTGAGTTGTATAGGTGGCATTAGAAAGTTCAGAGATCATACAGTTGATTGCATCTGAAAGACACTTCATGGCCATCCGCTGGCTATGTGGCTTCACAAGGAACAACCAGAACGTTTCCCATGTCAAGATTTGGATTCCTCCAATCTGCTTTTCCCTATGCGCCAGCTCTTGTTTCCATTATTGTTCCAACGACTTTGCTTTTGGGAGTTTTCCTGGAGAGCAATCAGTGATCAAATTAGACATATGCAAACTGTTATTTATCAATTTGATCAGACTATTCGTTGCAACTCTGCATCTAGACGTTGCTCTTTCACCTTTCATTAACTGGGACCGCCGTTCGGAAAATAGGATTTCCTTATGCGATTCTTGGCAGATTGGCAACCATTCCTTCTTTGGAATCTTGCCAGGGTAGAAAATTGGTTAACCTTTCATCTGCCTTATCTAATTCAAGTCTGGCGTCTACTGCCTTTTCAATCATCGATGTATAGATATCACATAAGGGGTTGGCTAATGATATATTGGCAAAGAATATCCAACTGTCGGGACAAGGCTTTGGTTATTTCCAAAGCTTCTATTCTGAATTCGCTTACCTGAGGATAACCTTTATACCTTTCTATCTGTTCTTTCATTTTTGTGATTTGTTCCTCCTTTGCCTTCTTTTCTTGTTCTCTTAGCATCTGAAGCTTGCTCAATTCTTGAGACAACTCCTGTTGTTTATGAAGACTCTACTCATTAATCGTCTGCTTTTCCAACTTCAACTAATCTTTTAATTGTTCATTTTGCTGCCTCTGTTCTATTAACTGTTGTTCAAGCTGATTTATCTTTCGTTGTTGCTCTGTCGATTGCACCTCAAGTTAGGTAATCGTCTGATCCTTTTCCCTCATCAGATGGCTAACCTCTGTGGCTTTATCCATTGTCGCCATTGTGTAAGCTCCTGTGAACTGAGATAGCTTTGTTAAGTCCTCGAAGGGATCGACTTCTGCTTTCCATACCACGTTCATCATTTCTGCTTGAGGAGTTAAAAGAGGACTTTGATCAAGTTTCCTCTTCTTCCTATGTCTTTTAACTACAGCCCTGTGCTTTGGACTGTAGAAAACATCGAGAGGTGGTATTTCTTCAGTTTGTAGTACAATCTCCTCAATGGGATTCTCGGGAATAATCTCTATGCCCTGCTGAATTTTGGGTAGGCCGCTTGTTCCTTCAATCGAAACTATGATAACTTCTGGCTTTTGCACTATAGGCATTTCTGGTGTAGTGATCTCTTGGGATTTATTAGGGTTATTGATGATTGAGTCAAATTGCTCCCATTCCTTGATTAACTTAGGATCAATACGAATATTCGTACCAAGGAGCTCACTAGTTCCTTCCTGTGTCTACTCCCTTTTTGGGGTCCCTTCCTTCTCAGGAGTCTTTTCAATAATTTTCTCTTCAAAATGGTCTTGTGGTTGCACCACAGAGGTAGTATTTAACAAGTCCAGAGGTAGTGTTTCCAATCTCTGTGTCCTGAACTTGTAAAATTCCTCTAGTCCCTCCACTCCCAATTTGATTTTTTCCAGTTGTTTCACCTGAGAAAATACCTCGGCTGAAGCAAACAAATCATCATAAATATCCTTCTCATCATCAAATTTGGCAATTTTGGCCTAAGAAGTGACATTGTAGGCAACCGATTTGGGATCATACTGCCTTTTTGGGATGATTGCTAACTTTAACTTTTTTATTTTCTCAGCTGCCTTCTCTGCATGTTTGAAATCATGCAGCATGAAAGCACCACATCAGAGGGGGAATGAATGCCACATATGCTTTTTAGACTCCTTTAGGTTCCTTGATGTCCCTCCTACTATTATCTGATATGCCAACTCTCTGGCAAGTAACCTATCCGAGATATATAAGGGAAGGACATGAGGGTTAGCAGTGCTACCGAAAAGTCTAATGTAGGTGAACTTTTCTTCAGCAAACTAACTACCAATTGCAGTTAGGTCAACAGAGGCTTCCTCGGACAACCTAGGAGTAGGTTTATTGAATATGGCATAATACATGGGGAGGATGAAACCTTGATAGATTCTATATAGATGATTTTTGTAATGGGCTTTCCACAGTTCCTTATGATAGATATGAATGGGGTTCGGGTCCTGTGAAGTCCATTTCCATCCTAGAATGGGATATTCGGAATTGAAACAGATAGTGTCCATAATATAAGCACTCATATAAAACGGGGGTATTACCCGGGTAGTCACGAACCTGTTTTTCCTATAGTCAAGTATTTGGTTGGCCATTTTATCAGAAAAAATGGTCGCCCAATCCATGATATAGGAATTAATTGCAGCCTCCATTAACGGTACCACCTCTATAGAAAATTTAATAGAATCATGGACTCCGAAGAGTCTGCACACCATTGCACCAGCATAACAATAAGGAGATTCCAACGAATCTACGCAGTACATACCCGATGATTCATGCTTGTGTTTGGTCAGAAAATGCCTCCATGGCCTGATAGGGTTCGATTCGATGGCGTTTTCTTTGGCGAAAGCCTCCAAGAATGCTTTATTATATCACTTCTCCGGTTCGGGCAAATGGTGCATTACTTTGATATCTTCTGCTCTGAACGACTTGAACATTCTTCCATCAGACATAAAGAAAGTTATGTCTGTGATATTGATGCTTTCAATAACCCATCTAACCACGTCATTATAGGGTAAAACTTTGGTGCGGGCTACTATTCTATGAAGATAGGAGCAGGCCAAATATTTAAGAGTATTCTTTAACTTGTCCATGGCATCTGTTGTTGCTTCTTCTTTGATTTCTTCCAGATCCTCAGCTTCCAACAAATTGTAGATACTCTCCCATGAAGCTTGGCCTAGACCGAGGCAGGTAGTCTCTGATATCAAGACTTTCTTGACTAGTTCTTCTTTAGCGACGACGGGGGCCTTTGGTTTCTTTGATTTCTTTTTCATTTTAGCTGGATTCATCAACTCATACTTGCTCTGCAAAGGAAACAAAAGAACGTAACAGAGAAAAAACTCATTCAAATCCAACGCATAATACAAAGCTTAATGGTAATTCAAGCGTGATAAGTAATACGAAATGAGATATTACCACGGATGAAATCCTCAAAGGATTCAACCTTAACTGTTGTATTAATGACTTCCGTAACTACCAATCATGGTAATTAAATGTAATAATGATATGTCGCATCGCACATATTACTAACAATCTCTTAAAGCGTATCAGCGGGCTTTCTCGATCAGCGATTAGCAAAAATCGCATATCGCAGATCGGGAGGTTCAAAGGTCAAGCTTAAGCTATTACCATAAGTAGCTCTGATTGCGATAAAGGTGAGAGGTATCGTGAGGAGGCGGGATAATCAACAAATCGTTTGTTTTTCATTTATTATTGATTTAAGGGTTAAACCTGTAAACATACATTTAATAACATTTTATCGAAAAGCGCACTTTTCCTTTATGAGATCGCATCGGCGAGTTCCAAAGAAGCTTTTGTTATGTGTTTCATGGTATGTGCGATGGCCGATTGCGATTTCATTATCGCATCGGGAGTTTGGTATAGACCTTTGGAATGCTTCATTGTTCAACTTGCGATTTGCGATTTCTGATAGCATTATCGCATCGGAGATTTGCCAATGAGAGCTTTCTAAGCCTATCCTTTCAATAAAGGATACGACATATTATAATACATTTGTTTTACAAAAAGGTCTAGTATAATATTTATATCGGATCAGACCTTTTCATAAGAACTTGCATAGGTTATGTGATTAAATCCAATTCTGCGATTATTATTGAATTATTGATTTTAACTAAAAAGGGGCCTTATTTCATGTTAAAGTTTTGGATAAAAAATTTGAAATGGGGAGGGTTGTTGTATAGCACAACAATTAACAATTCACTGGGAGAAACAGTTATCTCTGAGAAAGTAATGCAATATCTATAACTTTCTAAATTTGGAAACTATTGTGGGGAAAGAAAACAATCTATGAATATTTAGATAAAAATTAACTCTAAATATAATGAAAAGTTCTGTTGTAATTCCTTTTCCAATCCTAAAAATAAAAACATTCTTAGTTTATTCGAGCTTTGATTGGTTGGTATAGATAAAGCAGGGGCTTCTCCAACTTGGCTTTTAAGTTTACTCTATTGTCAAAGGTAGTGCCTCTACTGCCAACAAACATTTATAGTCTCGACGGGGTTACCTTTTAACCATTTAATCATTCATTGTTCCATCCATCTAAGAGTATGAATTTTGAAAGATAAATTTAAAAATATATGTTCACACATATTTTTTCTTTTTGTGTTTTCTTTTCTTTCAATTTCTTTAAAAGATAAAAAGCCATTTTTCTGGTTTGGTGGCCAACTATTGACAATGCCATTCACTAGTTGTAATTAAACTAAACAAGCTAGCTCACGATGAGACCCCTTGTCTTATGATTATAAGCCATTACCATGTTTTGATATGCAGTATTGGTAATATCTATTTAATTAGTTCCCTATGATCATGGTAAGCAGGCTCATGATGAGACCTCTTATCTCTTATATCAGACATATTTTAAAATTACACTTTGAAAAATCATAAACTTAGTGGATGGGGTGAATGATTTTCTCCTTAAGAGTATATGGATGACAATTTTAGAGTTGTAGATGCTAAGTTTGGAAAAGTCTTTACTTTTGACGAATAACCTCTCTTGGCTCTTTAAAACTTTGAAATTTGAATGATTTACAGTATTTTCAAATGTTGTGAAGGTTTTACAAATCTAAAAGAGGTTCTCAGAGTTTTATTTTTAACTAACTTTCAAGAACTGCAGTCTACTCCTTAAACTTTTCCATCTATCAAAAGTAAGTGTTTACAATACTTCCTTTAATAACTTTCCAATAGTAAAAGGTCAATGGAAGACTATTTACAACATTATTTCCTACAAATAAAATTCAAACAAACAAAATTGCATAATGAATATTTACAAGTAAGAAGGGGTTACCTCCTTAAGTAAAGAATTTTTTCAAGATAAGCCCATTGACCGGATGAGAATATCTCTTTCCTGATAGATCATGCAATATGAATGTTGATGAGCCTATCTTCTCAATGATTTGAAACGGTCCAAGCCACATCTTTTGAAATTTAGTGTGTTTGCCTTTATCTTCGTGCGCTTTGTCCCATTTCAAAAAAAGATCACCAATTTGTAAAAAAATTGGGCCAGTAGAATTTGCATCAAAAGAAGATTTAATAACTTGGTGATGTTTTGCCTGTGTAATTCTAACTTTTTCCCTTTCTTCTTCTAATTTAAGGATTTGATCATATCTCAATTGAATGGAAGATGAGGGATTTTCTTCAATAAATTGCACTAGGGCTAGAGATGAGAGTGCTAAGTTTGTTGGTATCACAGCTTCTTTCCCATATACTAAGTTGAATGGAGAAGTGCCTATTGAGGCCTTCTGTGTTATGCGGTCTACCCATAATGCAAATATCAAAGACTTGTGCCAATTCTTTTGATTCTGGTCAACAGTTCTCTTAATAATTTTGATAAGATTTTTGTTGGTTGATTCTGCTAAACCATTACCCTGAGGATAGTAGTTTGCAGAATATTTCAATTTAAATCCTCTCTTGAGAGCAAATTCAAGTATGGTATTTCCAGAAAAATAAGATGCATTATCAAAAATGAGAGCATTAGGTACGCCAAACCTGGTAATGATGAATTGATCGATGAATTCAATGATTGCATCAGAGTTGGCTACCTTCAAAGGAATTGCTTCTACCCACTTTGTAAAGTAATCCGTCGTTGTAATGATGTATCTGTGTTGTTTGGAAGAATGTGGAACAATCTCTCCTATGATGTCCAGTCCCCATTGTTCAAATGGTTGTTCAATGTTGACTGATTGCAAAAGAAAGGTTGGTTTCCGTTGTCTTCCACAGGCTGTTTGGAAAATTTTTCATTTCCTTACATAGTCATGGGCATCCTTGAATAAAGTGGGCCAATAATATCCAACATGTATTATCTTGTGAGCTGTTGTATCACCTCCAAAATGTCCACCTGCTGGACCATCATGTAATTCCTACAACACCTTTTGTGCTTTAGTTTTTTCAAGGCATCTTAACAAAATTGAATCATAATTCCTTCTAAATAACACATCATCAATGATTTCGAAGTGTTTTGCTTTCAATCTCAAGGCACGTTTTTTTTTGTAAGAGAGATTAGGAGGAGCATATCCATTTTTTAAATAAAAGACCAGATCTGCATATTGAGATTCAGAGTTCATAATACTTATCTCGTTTATCTGAAGAGCATTGTCTGAACCTTCATGTTCTGGGATGTTTGAAGCTCCTGCTAACAACCTACAAAAACCTTGACCTCTAACAATTTTCATTGGTTTAATATATAAATCGTATTCTTGTAATGCTGTAACCCAGTTGGGTCTCTTCTCTCCCACTTCTCTTTGGACTAGTAATTGTCTCACTGCCAAGAATGGGACTATTACTTTTGTATGAGTCTTTAGGAGGAATGGCCTAAAGTGTTTAATAGATTTGAACACAGCGAAAGCTTGCTTTTCTACTTTGGAATAATTAAGTTCAGCACCTTGTAGATTAGAACTGAAAAAGGATATGGGTGCTTCAACTTGTTGATCATTGATTTGTGTTAACACAGCTGCATAGGAAGTTTCAGATGCTAAAGTATACAAAATAAAATGATTAGAAAAATTTGGAGTGTTCAATGCAGGAGCATTAATGATCACCTGTTTGATTGAATCAAAAGCTTCCTTCTCGTTATGCCCCCATTTGAACACTGAGTTTTTCTTAATCATGGTCTGTAAAGGTAAAACAATTTGGGAAAAATCGGGAACAAATCTTTTTACAAAATTTATTTGACCTAAAAATGATTGCATTGATTTTTTATTATGTGGAAGAGGAATATAAGAAATCTCCTTTATTCTTTCTGGATCAATATAAATGCCATCTTTAAATATGATAAACCCTAAAAGTTTCCCTTGATCAAGAGCGAAGAATGATTTCTTGGGATTTAATGAAATCCCATACCTTTTACAGCGTTCAAAGATTTGCTTCAAATCATGTAAATGAATCACTCTTTTCTTGGAGAAGATAGTTATGTCATCTAAATAGACAAGAACTAACTTATTAATCAAACTCTTGAATGTTATATCCATTGCTCTCTGGAAGGTAGCTCCAGCATTAATCAAACCGAAAGGCATTTTCTGGTAAGCATATGTTCCCCATTTGGTTCTGAAGGTAGTCTTTAGTCTGTCATCTGGGTGCACCAATATTTGGTTATATCCAGAAAAACCATCCAAAAAGGACATTAATTCAGAACCAACAACTGAATGAAGAGTCTGTTCCATAGTTGGCAGTGGGAAATTATCCTTTTGGCTTGCCTTATTAATATTTCTGAAATCAATGCAGATCCTAATGTCACCATTTTTCTTTCTAACAGGTACTAAGTTAGAAACCCATTTCGAATGTCTAACTGGGAAAATTATCTTAGTTTTCAAGAGTTTATTCAACTCTGCGTTGATATAACTCTCTAGATTCGGATGTATTTTCCTCAATTTTCGCTGCACAGGTTTCTCCTCAGAAATCATTGGAATTGTGTGTTGTATGATAGAAGTATCATACGTTTTTAGATCGTTATAATTCCAAGAGAAAACATTTCTATATTTATTCAATAATCTCATAAAGGCAAATCTTTCTTCTGGAGTGAGTCCTAGTCCCAGATTAATATTCTGTGGTTTGGCCTTAGTGCCAAGATTTATTAATTCAAACCTCAAAGTAGAACTTTGGAGTTTTGAATTAGTGACTTGTTTAAACCTATCCTTGATATCATAAAGATCTTCAAGTTTGACCACGGATTTAGATATGGAGTTCTCCTCTGGTCTTTGTTTTATTTGAAGATCATGGTCATTCTCATCAATAATCTGGTCATCATAGGATTTTCTCATAAATTAAGAAATTCTAAATGTCTTCATCATGATTAAATACCCTCCAATTGGTGACATTGTCTAGAACGGATGGTCTAAAAATAAATTTGATTGAAAACCTATCAGGGCTGTAATCCTCCGATGGAAGGAGCTTAAAAGAAACATTGGCTGATAAATCAGCTGCTGCATTCTGGGAGAAATATTAAATGCTATAAAATGAGATATGAGGTCTTGAACCAAGGACTGATAATGCTTGAGGTGTCCTGAAAGGCAATGGATAGTATTCCTTACCTGTTTGATGACAATCTCATAATCACCAAATACTTTTAGATATTGAACCTTCAGGCCTATTGCTTTGTAAAGTCCTTGAATCAATGCCTCATATTCAGTAGTATTATTTGTACACTCAAATTCTAGTCTGCATGATAACATAGTTTTTTCCCCCTTAGGACTAACTAAAATACATCCTGCTCCTGCACCGTCATTGGATTTTGACCCATCGAAATATAAAGACCAAAATATAGGCTTATCTACAGTTTTATCTACAATTTCTTCAGTAATAGTAACACACCTTGATGTATTTGTATGAGAAAAATTTTCTATCTGCGATGTGAAACTATTAACAGAGAAAGGTGATGATTGAGCGTTAAAATTACCAAAGAATGATTCGGCTGAGTAATTTCTGAGAATGTTATTATTGAAAGCTATGGGTTGATTTTCCTGTTCAAACTCTGTTACAGTATGGGTCATGTGCTTCTCCCAATCGATATTAATTTGATTTGGTTTCCCTTTATAGGGAAGCCACATATGAGACCAATCAGTAGAAATGTAACCATGGAGTTTCTCAGACCAATCCCTGCTTAAAATTAATCCATAAAACTCAGGGATTTCAGCAATTAATATATCAATTCTCTGAACTACTCTAGGATCAACTGATAACCTAATGGTGACTGAATTAATCTCTCCTAATACTTGAACCTTAGTTAGATCCAACTGAACAATATGCACTGAATATTTTTGGGGCTCAATTTTCAATTTTGAGGAAACCGAGGCTGGCATTATGTTTGATGAAGCCCCTGAATCTATTAAGCAGTTGTGCAGATTTCTGTTGTAGATTTCATAGGTCAAGAGAAAAGGAGGAGTATGAGAATTAGATCTATCTTCGATCAAAACGGCATCGGTAGCATCTACTCTATCTGATGGTGGCTTACCTGTTCCCTTAGCCGCCTTGGACAGTACAGCATTTGGAAGAGGAGAAGAAGGTACTGCATTTAACTCTTTGAGTAGAAATTTCTGTTGATGTTTGAGCTTGCTAAGCTCAAACAAAGAGATATTCGCTCTAGTATTCTTCGTGTCTTCTATAATGTTGTAATTCATAGAGTCAAAGACTACCAATGTCTTGGATGATGGGGGCAGATTGGAAGATGATGGCTGATTTTGAGTAGGCAACATAGTAGATTTCTTCATGGGAGCCTTATCTTTGGCAGTAGGGCTTGCATTTTTCTTCTTTTGAGTTGGTTGAATAGGCTCTGCAGCGACTTTACTCCTAGTACTTACTGGGAGAGCTTCCTGTTCGCTTTCAGTATCAAAATTGGGCAAAATGAAGTCCCACATACCGTGACATTCAACAACCTCATCTTCTTCTGTTTCCTCGAATGAAAAGACTGTGTCTTAATCCTCCTCATTATCTGGATCTGATTCTGCATTAGATATGGCATTAGGTGGTTTTGATTCAGCTCTTTTGAAATTCTTAAATGGCTTTTTAGTGGAGGTTTCAGCTACCTGTTTCTTTATTTCTACCATTTCATTAGACATAGTCTTTAAAACTTTTTGCAAACCCTCCATATCATATGGATCTTTAGCCACTTTCTTCTTCGAATCATCTTTAAAAGTAACTTTTTTGGACTTTCTCTCCTCAAGAGCGATTTTCTTTTCTAAAGCGATAATACGTTTCTCAACGACGATCGCTTCTTTCAACGAAGATTTCTATATTTGAAGGTAAGGTAGAAATATACCATTCGCTTCGAACCTCTTCACTGGGCTTAGATGTAGCAGGAATTTTATTTAAGAGCTTATTAAATCGCGAGTTGAAATCTTTAATGGGTTCTCTCAATTCAGTTTTAAGATTGGAGAGATCATTGATTAATGTCGTTGTGGACCTATCATCTCCGAACTTAGTCAAAAACTGCTCTTGGAAAGCATTCTAACTGGTAATGGATCCTGCTGATAATGAAAAATACCATGATCCAGCTGCTCCTTGTAAGGTGTATGGGAAAGCCTCACAACAGCATCTTCTTCTGTCACTCCGTTTAAGTTTATTGACAACATAAAGTTGTTTATGTGTTCTTCTGCCAGTATGCTTATATCTGGATTAAACTTTGGCTCTTTTCGGGGTGGGTTGGTAATTGACTCAAGGGTGCAGGCATTGTGACTGCCCCTGGATTTTTCCATGGCCTAGGTTGTGGTTGATTGTGTGCCATTATTGTGTTAATAGTAGAAGAAAGTAAGGATGTAGTTACAAGTGGTTGGGAAGAGGATGTCGGAGTGCCTGTACCCTGTTGGACAATGATATGAAGTTGGGGAGTAGATGGTTGACTTTGCAATGGATTGGATGAAATGGATGATGATGATGAAAGAGTCTCAATATCAGGCTCTTCAGGTGTCTTCCTAGCTCTTTTTCTTTTAGGAAGAGGAAATTCTATTGGTTCAATACCAAGCTTTTCACTCTGTAATCTTGTAAGGGGACGAGAAGGAATATATTGCGAAGTCACACTGCCTTGGGATAACTCAAACGTTTCTTGAGATATTGAAAACCCTTGAATTTTATGAATTAAAGATTGAACTTTAGGGGGTTCAAGAGTGGATTTGTCTGATATGTTCAAGTTTTCAGCAGCGGTTGTTGTCTTTTCAACTTCTCGCTTGGGAATTGGAGATTTAGAATGCGAGGGAGAAGTTGGAGGAGATGACAAGGGAGATTTACTCTCAGAATGGGCTATGGATTTGGATTTTCTCGCCATTCACAGTGCATGCCCTCCTTCTAGTGCCAAAAATGTTGATGCCTCTAAAATCGTTGCATCAGCATCGGGGAAAACCACCTAGTCCAGAACTTAGTGCAGCTCCTTTTCCATTTGGTGTGGTGGCTCTGACTGGATGTAATAGAACCAGTTTCCCAGTGATATATGAGTTGATGGGTGATTGGTTTGTAATGTATAACGGAATTGATAAGTGTTTTATTATACAATGAAAAAATATAGAAAGATAACTAATCTATCCCGGTTATCCTTTTAACAACACGATTTTTTATTGTTTCTATTAAACAAATAACCATAAAGATGAATTATTCATAAAATAGAAATATGCATTCATATGATGATTACTTTGTTTAAGTAGTTAAACAAAGTAATAATAAAAACATCATTGCATTTATCATAATATATATCACTAACATATATATCCAAATTACAACAATTCTAAAACATTCAGAAATGACAAGTTAAATAATTTCTTGAAAACACACACACACAGATATATATATATATATATATATATATATATAATAGCAATGTTGAAAAATGTTCATTCACATAGAGAAATAAGACAAAAACAGAGATAATAGTACCGTATGCATTTGAATTCTCTCGATGTAAATAACATTCAGATTCTGCTTTCCTATTTGGGAACACCTTCAAAAGATGCAATAGTGCAAATCTTATAAAAAACTCTTTGACAAAAATGCAGAACTTTGGTCCAGTTTTTTATATAAAAAAATATTGGAAGTATAGTAGTGCAACTCCCAAGTCAAGTTTTAATACAAATTGCGGACCCCTTCTAAATACATGAAAGGGTCTTTAAATACTAAAAATAACAACAAACTATCAATAAAAATCGCTATGCGCTAGTTTAACTATAGACATATAAATCTGGGATTTATCCTGAAAATAGCAGTGTTGTGGCGGTTGAAATGAATTCATTGTATTGGCTTCTTTTCCTGTGATTGCAACTAACAGATTGCGAGCATAGGCTAGATTTCTGGAGGCTGACTCATTCTGGAGTGTAGCTGAGCTGTATAGGTGGCATCGAAGAGTTCAAAGATCATACAGTTGATTGCATCTAAAAGACATTTCATGGCCATCTGTTGGCTATGTGGCTTAACAAGGAAAAACCATAACGTTTCCCATGTCAAGCTTTGGATTCCTCCAATCTGCTTTTCCCTATGCGCCAACTCCTGTTTCCATTGTTGTTCCAACGACTTTGCTTTTGGGAGTTTTCCTGGAGAGCAATCAGTGATCAAATTAGACATATGAAAATTGTTATTTATCAATTCGATCATACTATTCGTTGCAGTTCTGCATCTAGACGTTGCTCTTTCAGCTTTCATTAACTGGGACTCCCATTCAGAAAACATGATTTCCTTATGCAATTCTTGTATTCTTGGCAGATTGGTAGCCATTCCTTCTTTGGAATCTTGCCAGGATAGAAAATTGGTTAACCTTCCATCTGCCTATAAAATTCAAGTCTGGCATCTACTACCTTTTCAATCATCGATGTAGAGATATCGCCTAAGGGTTGGCTAATGATATATTGTGGCAAAGAATATCCAACTGCTGGGACAAGGCTTTCGTTATTTCCAAAGCTTCAGTTCTGAATTCGTTTACCTGAGAATAACCTTTATACCTTTATATATGTTCTTTCATTTGTGCGATTTGTTCCTCCTTTGCCTTCTTTTCTTGCTCTCTTAACATCTGAAGCTTGCTCAACTCTTAAGACAACTCCTATTGTTTATGAAGACTCTGCTCACTAATCCTCTGCTTTTCCAACTTCAACTGCTCTTTTAATTGTTCATTTTGTTGCCTTTGTTCTATTAACTGTTATTCAAGTTGATTTATCTTTTGTTGTTGCTCTGCCGATTGCACCTCAAGTTGGGTAATCGTCTGATCCTTTTCCCTCATCAGATGGCTAACCTCTGTGGCTTTATCCATTGTCGCCGCTGTGTAAGCTCCTGCGAATTGAGATAGCTTTGTTAAATCCTCGGAGGGATCGACTTCTGCTTTCCATACCACGTTCATCATTTCTGCTTGAGGAGTTAAAAGAGGACTTTGATCAATTTTCCTCTTCTTCCTCTATCTTTTAACTACAGCCCTGTGCTTTGGACTGTAGAAGACATCGAGAGGTGGTATTTCTTCAGTTTGTAGTACAATCTCCTCAGTGGGATTCTTGGGAATAATCTCTATGTCCTGTTGAATTCTGGGTAGGCCGCTTGTTCCTTCAATTGGAACTGTGATAACTTCTGGCTTTTGCACTGTAGGCATTTCTGGTGTAGTGAGCTCTTGGGATTTATTTTGGTTATTGATGATTGAGTCGAATTGCTCCCATTCCTTGATTAACTTAGGATCAATATGAATATTTGTATCAAGGGGCTCACTAGTTCCTTCCTGTGTCTGCTCCCTTTCTGGGGTCCCTTCCTTCTTAGGAGTCTTTTCAATAATTTTCTCTTCAAAATGGCCTTGTGGTTGCACCATAGAGGTAGTATTTAGCAAGTCCAGAGGTAGCATTTTCAATCTCTGTGTCCTGAACTTGTAAAATTCCTCTAGTCCCTCCGCTCCCAATTTGATTTTTGCCAGTTGTTTCACCGGAGAAAATACCTCAGCTGAAGCAAACAAATCATCATAAATATCCTTCTCATGATCAAACTTGGCGATTTTGGCCTGAGAAGTGACATTGTAGGCAACCGATTTGGGATCATACTCCCTTTTTGGGATAATTGCTAACTTTAACATTTTTATTTTCTCAGCTTACTTCTCTGCATGTTTGAAATCATGCAGCGTGAAAGCACCACATCGGAGGGGGAATGAAGGACACATATGCTTTTTAGACTCCTTTAGGTTCCTTGATGTCCCTTCTACTATTATCTAATATGTCAACTCTCTAGAAAGTAACTTATCCGGGATAGATATGAATGAATGGGTTTCGGGTCCTGTGAAGTCCATTTCCATCCTAGAATGGGATATTCGGAATTGAAACAGATAGTGACCATAATATAAGCACTCATATAAAACGGGGGTATTACCCAGGTAGTCACGAACCTGTTTTTCCTATAGTCAAGTATTTGGTTGGCCATTTTATCAGACAAAATGGTCACCCAATCCATGATATAGGAATTAATTGTAGCCTCCATTAATGGTACCATTTCTATAGAAAATTTAGCAGAATCATGGACTCCGAAGAGTCTGCACATCATTGCACCAACATAACAATAAGGAGATGCCAACGAATCTACGGAGTACATACCCGATGATTCATGCTTGTGTTTAGTCGGAAAATGCCTCCATTGTCTAATAGGGTCTGATTCGATGGCGTTTTCTTTGGCGAAAGCCTCCAAGAATGCTTTGTTATATCGCTTCTCCGGTTCGGGCAAATGGTACATTGTTTTGATATCTTCTGCTCTGAACGACCCGAACATTCTTCCATCAGCCGTAAAGAAAGTTTTGTCTGTGATATTGATGCTTTCAATAACCCATCTAACCAAGTCATTATAGGGTAAAACTTTGGCGTGGGTTGCTATTCTATGAAGATAGGAGCAGGCCAAATCTTTAAGAGTATTCTCTAACTTGTCTGTGGCATCTGTTGTTGCTTCTTCTTTGATTTCTTCCGGATCCTCAGCTTCCAGCAAATTGTAGATACTCTCCCATGAAGCTTGGCCTAGACTGAGGCAGGTAGTATCCGATATCAAGACTTTCTTCACTGGTTCTTCTTTAGCTACGACGGGGGCCTTTGGTTTCTTTGATTTCTTTGTCATTTTAGCTAGATTCATCAACTCAAACTTGCTCTGCAAAGGAAACAAAAGAACGTAACAGAGAAAAAACCCGTTCAAAGCCAACGCATAATACAAAGCTTAATGGTAATTCAAGCGTGATAAGTAATACGAAATGAGATATTACCACGGATGAAATCCTCGAAGGATTCAACCTTAACTGTTGTATTAATGACTTCCATAACTGCCAATCGTGGTAATTAAATGTAATAATGATATGTCGCATCGCACATATTACTAACAATCTCTTAAAGTGGATCCCTTGGCTTTCCCGATCAGTGATTAGCGAAAATCGCATATCGCAGATCGGGAGGTTCAAAGGTCAAGCTTAAGCTATTACCATAAGTAGCTCCGATTGCGATAAAGGTGAGAGGTATCGTGAGGAGGCGGGATAATCAACAAATCGTTTGTTTTTCGTTTATTATTGATTTAAGGGTTATACCCGCAAACATACGTTTAACAACATTTTATCGAAAAGCGCACTTTTCCTTTATGAGATCGCATCGGCGAGTTCCAAAGGAGCTTTTGTTATGTGTTTCATGGTATGTGCGATGGCTGATTGCGATTGCATTATCGCATCGGGAGTTTGCCATAGACCTTTGGAATGCTTCATTGTTCAACTTGCGATTTGCGATTTCCGATAGCATTATCACATCGAAGATTTGCCAATGAGAACTTTTTAAGCCTATCATTTAAATAAAGGATGCGACATGTTATAATACATTTGTTTTACAAAAAGGTCTTGTATAATATTTATATCGAATCGGCATTTTCATAAAGACTTGCATATGTTATGTGATTAAATCCAATTCTACGATTATTATTGAATTATTGATTTTAACTATAAAGGGGCCCCATTTCATGTTAAATTTTTGGATTAAAATTTTAAAATGGGGAGGGTTGTTGTATAGCACAACAAATATGTAAAAAGCTCAATCTTTTAGATAGCTTGTTCTTTAATTTTTTGTTTTTTTAACATATGTTGGATAGATAGTGAATACAATGGACATGTACAAATGTAACTTTTTACATCTTAATAAAAGGTTACAATTTTTTATGTTGATATATATATTAAGATTCATTTTACCATATAATTAAAACTAAAATTTATATTTATAATCATTATATTTTAAAATTTCATATTTAAATTTAATTAAAAGACATAAGAATCTAAAACTTACAATTATATATGTTAAGTGTGAAACCAAATCAAAGCCAAAGTTGTCTACCCATGGTATTGTAAGGAAATCTATTTCTAATCCCTTCTACTATAGCTTTTTCCGCCAATGGGGTTTTCCACATAAATCTTGTGTCCAAAGTATGACTTAAATTTTTCACTTAAATCTTGTGAACATTGAGCTGAATTTTGTTTTATATTTTTTCAATATTAGTTTTATGTTATATTTAATTAACAATTGGTATTAGAGTTATAGGTTGCGTAATAGGGAGTATGTAGAGTAATATATTAAGAAATATGGAAAAGTTGAAAGGGTCCAATTTCTCCCTATGGAAATAACAAATGCATGATATTTTGATTCTGAATGATTAGTATTTTCCAAACGGAGTGGCAAAAAAACTATGAACAATTATAGATGAAGCTTGGATGTCGTTGGACATGAAGGTCATTGCTACAATTCCATAGTGCCTAGCAAAGTGTCTTAATCCTCCTCATTATCTGGATCTGATTCTGCATTAGATATGGCATTAGGTGGTTTTGATTCAGCTCTTTTGAAATTCCTAAATGGCTTTTTAGTGGAGGTTTCAGCTACCTGTTTCTTTATTTCTACCATTTCATTAGACATAGTCTTTAAAACTTTTTGCAAACCCTCCATATCATATGGATCTTTAGCCACTTTCTTCTTCGAATCATCTTTAAAAGTAACTTTTTTGGACTTTCTCTCCTCAAGAGCGGTTTTCTTTTCTAAAGCGATAATACGTTTCTCAACGGCAATTGCTTCTTTCATATTCTCTGCTAAGGTGGGCTTTGCAGCTCTATCAACGAAGATTGCTATATTCGAAGGTAAGGCAGAAATATACCATTCGCTTCGAACCTCTTCACTGGGCTTAGATGTAGCAGGAATTTTATTTAAGAGCTTATTAAATCGCGAGTTGAAATCTTTAATAGGTTCTCTCGATTCAGTTTTAAGATTGGAGAGATCATTGATTAATGTCGTTGTGGACCTATCATCTCCGAACTTAGTCAAAAACTGCTCTTGGAAAGCATTCCAACTAGTAATGGATCCTGCTGGTAATGAAAAATACCATGATCCAGCTGCTCCTTGTAAGGTGTATGGGAAAGCCTCACAACAGCATCTTCTTCTGTCACTCCATTTAAGTTTATTGACAACATAAAGTTGTTTATGTGTTCTTCTGCCAGTATGCTTATATCTGGATTAAACTTTGGCTCTTTTCGGGGTGGGTTGGTAATTGACTCAAGGGTGCAGGCATTGTGACTGCCCCTGGATTTTTCCATGGCCTAGGTTGTGGTTGATTGTGTGCCATTATTGTGCTAATAGTAGAAGAAAGTAAGGATGTAGTTACAAGTGGTTGGGAAGAGGATGTCGGAGTGCCTGTACCCTGTTGGACAATGATATGAAGTTGGGGAGTAGATGGTTGACTTTGCAATGGATTGGATGAAATGGATGATGATGATGAAAGAGTCTCAATATCAGGCTCTTCAGGTGTCTTCCTAGCTCTTTTTCTTTTAGGAAGAGGAAATTCTGTTGGTTCAATACCAATCTTTTCACTCTGTAATCTTGTAAGGGGACGAGAAGGAATATATTGCGAAGTCACACTGCCTTGGGATAACTCAAACGTTTCTTGAGATATTGAAAACCCTTGAATTTTATGAATTAAAGATTGAACTTTAGGGGGTTCAAGAGTGGATTTGTCTGATATGTTCAAGTTTTCAGCAGCGGTTGTTGTCTTTTCAACTTCTCGCTTGGGAATTGGAGATTTAGAATGCGAGGGAGAAGTTGGAGGAGATGACAAGGGAGATTTACTCTCAGAATGGGCTATGGATTTGGATTTTCTCGCCATTCACAGTGCATGCCCTCCTTCTAGTGCCAAAAATGTTGATGCCTCTAAAATCGTTGCATCAGCATCGGGGAAAACCACCTAGTCCAGAACTTAGTGCAGCTGCTTTTCCATTTGGTGTGGTGGCTCTGACTGGATGTAATAGAACCAGTTTCCCAGTGATATATGAGTTGATGGGTGATTGGTTTGTAATGTATAATGGAATTGATAAGTGTTTTATTATACAATGAAAAAATATAGAAAGATAACTAATCTATCCCGGTTATCCTTTTAACAACACGATTTTTTATTGTTTCTATTAAACAAATAACCATAAAGATGAATTATTCATAAAATAGAAATATGCATTCATATGATGATTACTTTGTTTAAGTAGTTAAACAAAGTAATAATAAAAACATCATTGCATTTATCATAATATATATCACTAACATATATATCCAAATTACAACAATTCTAAAACATTCAGAAATGACAAGTTAAATAATTTCTTGAAAACACACACACACAGATATATATATATATATATATATATATATATCTAATAGCAATGTTGAAAAATGTTCATTCACATAGAGAAATAAGACAAAAACAGAGATAATAGTACCGTATGCATTTGAATTCTCCCGATGTAAATAAAATTCAGATTCTGCTTTCTTATTTGGGAACACCTTCAAAAGATGCAATAGTGCAAATCTTATAAAAAACTCTTTGACAAAAATGCAGAACTTTGGTCCAGTTTTTTATATAAAAAAATATTGGAAGTATAGTAGTGCAACTCCCAAGTCAAGTTTTAATACAAATTGCAGACCCCTTCTAAATACATGAAAGGGTCTTTAAATACTAAAAATAACAACAAACTATCAATAAAAATCGCTATGCGCTGGTTTAACTATAGACATATAAATCTGGGATTTATCCTGAAAATAGCAGTGTTGTGGCGGTTGAAATGAATTCATTGTATTGGCTTCTTTTCCTGTGATTGCAACTGACAGATTGCGAGCATAGGCTAGATTTCTGGAGGCTGACTCATTCTGGAGTGTAGCTGAGCTGTATAGGTGGCATCGAAGAGTTCAAAGATCATACAGTTGATTGCATCTAAAAGACATTTCATCGCCATCTGTTGGCTATGTGGCTTAACAAGGAAAAACCATAACGTTTCCCATGTCAAGCTTTGGATTCCTCCAATCTGCTTTTCCCTATGCGCCAACTCCTGTTTCCATTGTTGTTCCAATGACTTTGCTTTTGGGAGTTTTCCTGGAGAGCAATCAGTGATCAAATTAGACATATGAAAATTGTTATTTATCAATTCGATCATACTATTCGTTGCAGTTCTGCATCTAGACGTTGCTCTTTCAGCTTTCATTAACTGGGACTCCCATTCAGAAAACATGATTTCCTTATGCAATTCTTGTATTCTTGGCAGATTGGTAGCCATTCCTTCTTTGGAATCTTGCCAGGATAGAAAATTGGTTAACCTTCCATCTGCCTATAAAATTCAAGTCTGGCGTCTACTACCTTTTCAATCATCAATGTAGAGATATCGCCTAAGGGTTGGCTAATGATATATTGTGGCAAAGAATATCCAACTGCTGGGACAAGGCTTTCGTTATTTCCAAAGCTTCAGTTCTGAATTCGTTTACCTGAGAATAACCTTTATACCTTTATATATGTTCTTTCATTTGTGCGATTTGTTCCTCCTTTGCCTTCTTTTCTTGCTCTCTTAACATCTGAAGCTTGCTCAACTCTTAAGACAACTCCTATTGTTTATGAAGACTCTGCTCACTAATCCTCTGCTTTTCCAACTTCAACTGCTCTTTTAATTGTTCATTTTGTTGCCTTTGTTCTATTAACTGTTATTCAAGTTGATTTATCTTTTGTTGTTGCTCTGCAGATTGCACCTCAAGTTGGGTAATCGTCTGATCCTTTTCCCTCATCAGATGGCTAACCTCTGTGGCTTTATCCATTTTCGCCGCTGTGTAAGCTCCTGCGAATTGAGATAGCTTTGTTAAATCCTCGGAGGGATCGACTTCTGCTTTCCATACCACGTTCATCATTTCTGCTTGAGGAGTTAAAAGAGGACTTTGATCAATTTTCCTCTTCTTCCTCTATCTTTTAACCGCAGCCCTGTGCTTTGGACTTTAGAAGACATCGAGAGGTGGTATTTCTTCAGTTTGTAGTACAATCTCCTCAGTGGGATTCTTGGGAATAATCTCTATGTCCTGTTGAATTCTGGGTAGGCCGCTTGTTCCTTCAATTGGAACTGTGATAACTTCTGGCTTTTGCACTGTAGGCATTTCTGGTGTAGTGAGCTCTTGGGATTTATTTTGTTTATTGATGATTGAGTCGAATTGCTCCCATTCCTTGATTAACTTAGGATCAATATGAATATTTGTATCAAGGGGCTCACTAGTTCCTTCCTGTGTCTGCTCCCTTTCTGGGGTCCCTTCCTTCTCAGGAGTCTTTTCAATAATTTTCTCTTCAAAATGGCCTTGTGGTTGCACCATAGAGGTAGTATTTAACAAGTCCAGAGGTAGCATTTCCAATCTCTGTGTCCTGAACTTGTAAAATTCCTCTAGTCCCTCCGCTCCCAATTTGATTTTTGCCAGTTGTTTCACCTGAGAAAATACCTCAGCTGAAGCAAACAAATCATCATAAATATCCTTCTCATGATCAAACTTGGCGATTTTGGCCTGAGAAGTGACATTGTAGGCAACCGATTTGGGATCATACTGCCTTTTTGGGATGATTGCTAACTTTAACATTTTTATTTTCTCAGCTTCCTTCTCTGCATGTTTGAAATCATGCAGCGTGAAAGCACCACATCGGAGGGGGAATGAAGGCCACATATGCTTTTTAGACTCCTTTAGGTTCCTTGATGTCCCTTCTACTATTATCTGATATGCCAACTCTCTAGAAAGTAACTTATCGGGATAGATATGAATGAATGGGTTTCGGGTCCTGTGAAGTCCATTTCCATCCTAGAATGGGATATTCGGAATTGAAACAGATAGTGACCATAATATAAGCACTCATATAAAACGGGGGTATTACGCAGGTAGTCACGAACCTGTTTTTCCTATAGTCAAGTATTTGGTTGGCCATTTTATCAGACAAAATGGTCACCCAATCCATGATATAGGAATTAATTGTAGCCTCCATTAATGGTACCATTTCTATAGAAAATTTAGCAGAATCACGGACTCCGAAGAGTCTGCACATCATTGCACCAACATAAAAATAAGGAGATGCCAACGAATCTACGGAGTACATACCCGATGATTCATGCTTGTGTTTAGTCGGAAAATGCCTCCATGGCCTAATAGGGTCTGATTCGATAGCGTTTTTTTGGCGAAAGCCTCCAAGAATGCTTTGTTATATCGCTTCTCCGGTTCGAGCAAATGGTACATTGTTTTGATATCTTCTGCTCTGAACGACCCGAACATTTTTCCATCAGACGTAAAGAAAGTTTTGTCTGTGATATTGATGCTTTCAATAACCCATCTAACCATGTCATTATAGGGTAAAACTTTGGGGTGGGTTGCTATTCTATGAAGATAGGAGCAGGCCAAATCTTTAAGAGTATTCTCTAACTTGTCTGTGGCATCTGTTGTTGCTTCTTCTTTGATTTCTTCCGGATCCTCAACTTCCAACAAATTGTAGATACTCTCCCATGAAGCTTGGCCTAGACTGAGGCAGGTAGTATCCGATATCAAGACTTTCTTGACTGGTTCTTATTTAGCTACGACGGGGGCCTTTGGTTTCTTTGATTTTTTGGTCATTTTAGCTAGATTCATCAACTCAAACTTGCTCTGAAAAGGAAACAAAAGAACGTAACAGAGAAAAAACCCGTTCAAAGCCAACGCATAATACAAAGCTTGATGGTAATTCAAGCGTGATAAGTAATACGAAATGAGATATTATCACGGATGAAATCCTCGAAGGATTCAACCTTAACTGTTGTATTAATGACTTCCATCACTGCCAATCGTGGTAATTAAATGTAATAATGATATGTCGCATCGCACATATTAATAACAATCTCTTAAAGTGGATCAGCAGGCTTTCCCGATCAGTGATTAGCGAAAATCGCATATCGCAGATCGGGAGGTTCAAAGGTCAAGCTTAAGCTATTACCATAAGTAGCTCCGATTGCGATAAAGGTGAGAGGTATCGTGAGGAGGCGGGATAATCAACAAATCGTTTGTTTTTCGTTTATTATTGATTTAAGGGTTAAACCCGCAAACATACGTTTAACAACCTTTTATCGAAAAGCGCACTTTTCCTTTATGAAATCGCATCGGCGAGTTCCAAAGGAGCTTTTGTTATGTGTTTCATGGTATGTGCGATGGCTGATTGCGATTGCATTATCGCATCGGGAGTTTGGCATAGACCTTTGGAATGCTTCATTGTTCAACTTGCGATTTGCGATTTCCGATAGCATTATCACATCGAAGATTTGCCAATGAGAACTTTTTAAGCCTATCCTTTAAATAAAGGATGCGACATATTATTTTACATTTGTTTTACAAAAAGGTCTTGTATAATATTTATATCGAATCGGCATTTTCATAAAGACTTGCATATGTTATGTGATTAAATCCAATTCTACGATTATTATTGAATTATTGATTTTAACTATAAAGGGGCCCCATTTCATGTTAAATTTTTGGATTAAAATTTTAAAATGGGGAGGGTTGTTGTATAGCACAACAAATATGTAAAAAGCTCAATCTTTTAGATAGCTTGTTCTTTAATTTTTTGTTTTTTTAACATATGTTGGATAGATAGTGAATACAATGGACATGTACAAATGTAACTTTTTACATCTTAATAAAAGGTTACAATTTTTTATGTTGATATATATATTAAGATTCATTTTACCATATAATTAAAACTAAAATTTATATTTATAATCATTATATTTTAAAATTTCATATTTAAATTTAATTAAAAGACATAAGAATCTAAAACTTACAATTATATATGTTAAGTGTGAAACCAAATCAAAGCCAAAGTTGTATACCCATGGTATTGTAAGGAAATCTATTTCTAATCCCTTCTACTATAGCTTTTTCCGCCAATGGGGTTTTCCACATAAATCTTGTGTCCAAAGTATGACTTAAATTTTTCACTTAAATCTTGTGAACATTGAGCTGAATTTTGTTTTATATTTTTTCAATATTAGTTTTATGTTATATTTAATTAACAATTGGTATTAGAGTTATAGGTTGCGTAATAGGGAGTATGTAGAGTAATATATTAAGAAATATGGAAAAGTTGAAAGGGTCCAATTTCTCCCTATGGAAATAACAAATGCATGATATTTTGATTCTGAATGATTAGTATTTTCCAAACGGAGTGGCAAAAAAACTATGAACAATTATAGATGAAGCTTGGATGTCGTTGGACATGAAGGTCATTGCTACAATTCCATAGTGCCTAGCAAAGTGTCTACTTTAATGTAGCAGGTGAAAAGACAGAAGAAAGGTTATGGGAGAAGTTGCATGATTTGTATGAAAATAATACGCATCAAATAAAGTCTTCTTGATGAAGAAGCTATATAACCTGAAGATGGAGGGCGCTTCAGTTACAGAGAATTTGAACAAATTTAATATAATTACCAGTCACCTTGCCTCTGTCAATATTGTTTTGAAAGATGAAATAAAAGTCATTCTACTTATGTGTTCCATGCCAGACCATTGGGAGAATTTGATAGTAGCTATGAGCGCTTCAACACCTGCTGGGACCCTAAAGTTTGATGATGTTAATAGTGGTTTCATGAATGAGGAGTTGTGAAGTAAATTAATTACACGAATCCAAGGAGGATAATCTCTAGCCTTAGTTTATCGTGGAGGGAAAAATGAACACCATAGATGGGAATTCAAAATCAAGAGGCAGGTCGAAATCAAGAATAGGAAGACTTACTTGTTTTCATTGTGGAAAAGTAGGACATAAGAAAAAGATTGTTGGTTTTTGATGGAGCAGAAACAACAAAAATCAATCAACACAAATCAAAAATCAAATAACACAAATGAAAATGATACCGTTGTTGTAGTTTTTAAACATGATGTCTTATTTATTGTTTTAGTAGTAGAAGCATGTTTATATACTTTTAGTAGTAGCATTGATTGGACACTTGACACTGGAGCATCTAACCATATGACCCAATGCAAAATTAATTTTATAACATATGAAGTGAATGATCATGGTAGAGTACATTTATGAAATAATCATTTTCGTAATATTGTTGGAGAGGGAGATGTCTAAATAAAGGCAAATTATGGACGAGGTATCTTGTTGAAACAGGTTAGGCTTGTCATAGAGATGCATATGAGTCTGGTCTCTATGGGACGATTGGATGATGAAGGTTTCTCCACAATCTTTGGGAAAGGTGGCTGGAAAATTACTAGAGGGTCATTTGTGTTAGCTAAAGGATTCAAGACAAGAACCTTGTATACAATGAGGACAACAATATAGATACCAAATGAAGTTGTTATTGCAACAAAAAAAACTTAGTGGAGTTATGGCATAAGCATTTGGGCCACATAAGTGAAAAGGGCCTAAAATTTCTTGTTTGTAAAAATATACTTCCAAGTTTGAAATCCCATGAATTTAATCTTTGTGAGCATTGTGTTTATGGTAGACAATGAAAAGTTTCTTTTATGATAGGTGGTCATGAAATAAAAACAAATTTGTTAGAATTAATGCACTCTTATGTGTTTGGGTCGATAAATGCTAAGTCTTTAGGATGACCCTCATATTTTGTCACATTCATAAATGATGCATCCAAGAAGGTTTGGACTTACCCTATAAAAAGTAAAGGTGAGGTATATGAAATTTTTCAAAAATTTTATGTTGTTGTTGAAAGGGAGACTAATAAATTGTTCAAGTGTTTAAGGCCAAATAATGGTAGAGAGTATTGCTCCAGTGCATTCAAAAAGTATTGTAATAGCTTTGGCATTGACCATGAGAACATTGTCCCTGGTACTCCCAATATCATGGTATTGCATAAAGAATGATTAATCACACTATTGTGGAGAAGGTGAGTATGTTGTCAAATTCTAGATTGGAAAAGCATTTCTAGGCAGACAAAGTAAGAAGAACTTGTTATCTCATCAATCACTCTCCTTCTATAGTCCTAGATGGTGGTATTCCTTGAGAAGTTTGGGCCAATAAAAAGGTAAATTATTCTCATCTAAAAAAATTTGGATGTGAAACATTTGTGCATATCCCTAAAGAGCATAACACCAAATTAGATAATAAATGAAGGAAATGTATTTTCTGGGATATGTGAATGGTGAGTTTAATTATCTTCCATCGGATCCAATTAATCACATAATTATTAAAAGCATGGATGTAATATTTAATGAGTTTGAGATGTATAAAAATCTTGTAAGCGATATGGAGGTCAAAAAAATTGTTCGCAGGTTTACAAAACAACAAGAAAACACCCCACCATTGCAAGAATCTGGGTAGCAAATTCAAGAATAAGATGGACAAGTAGAAAACGATGGACAAGGAGAAGAAGAAAACTTACCACAACCATCACAAGAGATTCAACCAAAAGACACACCACCACAGTTGGTTTGCAGGTCTACTAGGCCTCATAAGCCCTCACAAAGGTATCCACCCTCAAGTTATATCTTGCTAATTAATGAAAGTAAACCTCATTGTTTTCAAGAAGCTTGTGAAGTGGAAACTAACAAAAAGTGAAAGAAAGCAATGGAAGAAGATAGGGACTCTCTATTGGAAAATAAAACTTGGGAGCAAGGAAAATTTTATGGATGAAAGTTTATCTTAAAGTTTAAAAAGCTTGGCGAATCCCACTAGTCCATAATATGAAATCTATAAAATGTTTGGAGATATTTTTGTAAAAATATTAAAATTTATAATATTTTTATATAGTCTATATATAATTTTTTGGCGATTTTTAGGGTAAAATAATTTCATTTTATAAAATTTGGGCAAATTATTTTTACAAAAAAATGGAAATTAACGAATCTTTTTTTTGGAAAAAATATAGAAAATTAGCCCATGAGCAAATATTAGCCCCTAAAATTTTCCCTGCTTGGGAGTTTGTGAAACTCTTAAAAAAGAAAGAAAGCCATGCAAAGCAAATAGGTATATGGGATTAAACAAAGGTGAAGAGAATAAGGAAAGATATAAAACTAGGTTGGTGGCAAATGGATTTGCCCAAAAAGAATGAATTGACTTTACACAAATGTTTTCCCATTTTGTTAAAAAGTTGTTGCGTTAAATTTGGAAAGTTAAAAATTAGATGTGAAATAGTTTTTTTGATGAAGAATTAAAGGAGGAAATTTATATGGAACTACCAAAACGATTCAAGGTAAAATATAAAAAGAAACTTGTCTACAAGATGAAAAAGAGCCTTAATGTGTTGAATCACTCGCTAATGATACAAAAATTTGATTCATTTATGTTGGAGCATGGCTTCAAAAGGCTAAGTTTATCTTTGTGTCTACATCAAGAGGTATGACCCAAAAAGGTATATTATATTATTGTTGTATATTGATGATATGTTAATTATTGGACATGATAAGAATGTGATTAATAAGTTGAAAAAACATTTAGGTAGTCAAGTTGCAATGTAAGATTTAGGTCTAGCACAACAAATATTGGGTATGAATATTATACATGACGGAAAGAACAAAAAGTTCTCGTTGTCACAAGAAAAATATATTGAGGTGTTAAATAGGTTCAATATGAAAGATGTCAAACCAATTGACACACTTCAAACTTAGTGTTGATTTATGCCTTTTTTGCTAAAAGAAAAAAACAATAGAGTTGCATTAGATAGACATTGTTTACATGTCGTGCAAACTACATTCCACTCAAAATATTAAAGTATAGTCTAATGAGTTCTATGTTTTATCATCACACTACATGTATGCTATCTAAACCATATCTAAAGACAATCAAATGTCTCATATAATAACATGTATGTCCATCCAGACATGTCACTGACATGAATCTACAAGGTTAGTATCAACCAAAAAGTACAAAAAAAGCAATAAAGTTTTGTCTAAAACGAAACACACCATTCCCACACTTGCCTTGATATCCAATGTTGACATAATATGTGTGTCCAAACCTAATAATAGAGAATTAGAGTTAAAATTCCACTAATAGTTGGAATGACTATTCCCTACTTTGCAACTAGAAGTGTTGATTTGTGCCTTTGTGATGACAAGAAGGAAATGAGTAAAATCCCTTGTGCTTCAACAATTGGTAGCTTGATGTATGCTATGATATGTAACTATTCAGATGTTTCATATTCAATGGTAGTGAGAAGATTCCTCACAAATCCAAACAAACAACATTGACAAGCAATATAGGGGATTTTGAGGATGTCTAAATTGCAAAAAGCGATGGCCCTCTCCACAACAAAGGCAGATTACATGGCTACCAGAAAAGCTTTGAAAGACATGTGGATGCAACAATTCATAGGAGAACTAGGAATAAAACAAAATAAATGTGTTGCATTGTGACAGTGAAAGCATCATTCATTCAACAAAAAATCCAACATATCATTCAGCAAAAAATCCAATATATCATTCGAAGACAAAACACATTGATATTTGATATCATTAGATTCATCTTGAGTATTATATGATGGGCTACTACAGTTAGAGAAAATACACACCATAGATAATCTAGTTGATATGTTAACAAAATATCTGTCTAGGGATAAGCAAGAGCTTTGTAAAACCTTTGGCTTGAGTAATGCAAACATGACGAAATCCATCATAGGGCCACGCAAAAAAAGCAATGTCAAAAATACTCACTCTAGCATCTATATAGTCTCAAGTCAAAGTTGGCAACAGCCATGATATTGTTTTAATTAATAAAACTAGTTTTTCCCACCAATGGAATTTTCCACATACATCTTATGTCCAAAATATGAATTAAATTTTTTTAATTACACCTTGTATAGAATGAATTTAACTTTATTTTTTAATTTTTTGTTCTCTCTTTTATATATATATATATATATATAAATAAATATAATTTTTAGTTAATAATATTATTTTTAGTTAGTTTTTTTAATAATATTATTTTTAGTTATATTATATTTAAATTTCTGCCGGAGTAAATCATTTTTCAAATTTTACAATTGAAAACAGTCTACACCACAAAAAAATTTATGCTTTTCTATGCATTAAAATAAATTTATAAGAGATATAATAAAATAATTTTCCATTATATTATTTTAATTAACAATACATGGATTTTTATAAAATTTAGATTACAATTGTCAAACTTCAATAAACTTCAATATGTTAGGTGCCCAGAAGTTTTTGATGCTATTGAATCTATTTCTACCATCAAAAATATGATTTATTTGATGCTATTGAATCTATTTCTATCATCAAAAATATGATTTAAACATTACTTCTAGAAATTTTGTTGAAAAAATTTTACACTCATTCCAACTACTTTTGACCATCCATTCAAATCCTCCCCTAACCCATTTCCAAAACTTTAAAAAAAAATCATTAAATATAATCTGGCGACGAACCTGTCCATGTCACAGGAAAGAGATCAATTTTCCACTCTTCCCAAGCTATCCCCGTATTTTGAATTTTTAATTCTACAAACAGGACCAACTACTTTGACCATCCATTCAAATCCTCCCCTAAGCCATTTCCAAAACTTTAAAAAAAAATCATTAAATATAATCTGGCGACGAACCTGTCCATGTCACAGGAAAGAGATCAATTTTCCACTCTTCCCAAGCTATCCCCGTATTTTGAATTTTTAATTCTACAAACAGGACTTTCAACAACTCCTGCCAGTTTTCCTTGGACTTTGAGCTTCTAACCACTTACGCTAACGGTCGCTGGCTATCGAGCTTTTAACAAAATCCTGCCAACTGTGTTCGCCCAGCCGTATTTTACCCAGATTTTAAATTTGGAAATTTCGATAAGATTTTGATAAACTCCCATAAGAAATTTCAGTGGTGAAATTTCACGATTTTGATTTTAGATCACAGTTTTTAAATTGCGACTTCAAGATTTTGGTTGAGTTTTTTTTATAATTATAAATCCATTTCGACCATTTAAAATTCAATTTTAACTCTTACGGCTAGACTCTTTGGAAAAAAAAAATTAACTAGATTCGAACCATTTTTCCCATCCCGGCAAATTTGCAGCTGCAGCCTCCGTAGACAAGGCCGCGAAATTTTACTTTAAAGTTTCATATTTAATTTAAGGAAAACTAATTGTTAATTAATTAAAAGTAGGAAATACGATTTACCATTTTACATTAAAATTAATTATTTAAAATGACTTACTGTAGTAGTTGCTTTCCTAGTTTAGACCCCAGCCTTTTTCAATGACAGATGCAGAGTTTTGATTTATACTGATTGAATTTGAAAAGAAAGATGCTGAGCCCGAGGGCTGAGTGATGTCACATCATAAACCAGGACCAAGAAAGCAAGATTTTCAAATACTAGAGGGGGGCCGTCCTCTTTTTGCTTGATGGAACCTTTCGAAAATCTAAAATAAGATAGTAATATGGGCCCACCGAATTGTTTTTTAAAGATGCGCTGAGCTGGTTACGACAAAACCTAACAAATTTACTGACACATACATCACTGTGCTCTCCTGTTTTCACGTGACATTGATTCTATTCATACTGGAGTCACTTTCAGCCTGGCAAATCTTCCCTGAAACAATATTAAAAAACAGATAGCAGCATTATCTATAGCTTCATAGCACGACTTCCATAATAATTACAATTCAAGCGTCTCTGCTCACCAGTTAATCCCAAAGGTGAAAGCGGTCTTTTCCCTTTCAACTTTAGATAAACACTACCACTTAAAGACACTGTCGTCAAAACTGCTAATAACCATTACACAGACACTACATTCCGCTATATTTTCACTTTTGCTACGCTGCAAGCAACAAACGAACGATTTCTGAAACTACTAATCTCCTATTCCTACATTAATTTACAGACTGCCCAGTGTGAATGCTATCGTCAATGCGTTCACCAGAAGTAGCAGGGAAACAGAGAATCCAGAAAAGCCTGCAACAGCAGCAGACTTGGACAGATCAACGACCTTTACTGAATCAATCACGGGGCCACACAGAGAACTCCTATCTGCAACCCTCGTATTATAATACAAGCTGTAGAAAGCAATGCGGGTCCGTTCGGCCTTTGCCGTAAAGGTCACATTATTAGGCTCATAGATGCCGTTTGCCGGAGGATTATTGTAGTGAACATTATCCGACTGATCTCCGGCAAAAGCCATGACCGCCATCGGTTCCTGGCAGCCATCGCCGGCCTGTCCCATGAGAAAACTCATCGTATATTTCTTGCCGGGTTCTGTCTCCACCATTTGCGAAATAATACCTTCTTTGCCGGCAAGAAGCTCGATGGCTCTCTTACCCTCGGGAACTTTGTAGTGATTCGAGTCGATATATCGCACCGCCTTGCTCGACTCTATGATCCATCCCGGTAGAGATGATGTTGTCACGTCCAGGTTTGTCGGCAAAAGAACCCCCAAGGTCTCATTGGCAAACATCCACGGCCCCTCTTCGAAATCTCCATTAACCACAGCATTGTCTGCAACATTGAGGACATCAGGAAAATAAATTAGATCAAATATCAAGAATATAAAAATACTATTTCAGGGTTAACTCATTTTAAAGATTAATTATAATAAAATGTTTCTCAATGCTCTCACGAGTCAATGCTCCTGAGATCAGTGACCTAAGTTAGTCCAAGTTACTGTGAGGAGACGAGTGAGCTAAGTTAGTCCCAATTGCTGTAACTGAGACCAGTGAACGAAATTAGTCCAAATTAATTTAAAGGAGACCCGTAAACGAAGTTAGTTCAAATTACTGTAAAGGAGACCAATGAGCGAAGTTGGAACTGTAAAGTGAGAGAAGCTGGACTTCAAATTACCGTAAAGGAGACCAGTGAGCTAAGTTAGTCAAAAGTACTGTAGAGTTAATTTTTATTTTTTTTTGTCAAAGTCGGCATCAATAAATTTTAATGAATTTCTTTAAACAGTCAGTTTTAGCTATAAAATTTAAGGGCCTTAACATTTCAGGACATTAAAATATTTAAAAATTTATGATCTTCAGCCGTAAAACACATTTGTAACATAAATTTTAGCTGTAAAATTTAAAACCTTGACATTTCGAGACATTAAAATTATTTAAACATTAAAAACACATTTAAATAATTAAATTGTGTATTTTGTTAATATTTTTCATGTTCTTTGATCATTAAGATTTACTCGATGTTCTTTAAAAGAATTATCTCAACTAGCTGAATCACTCTTCTCGCTGATAAGATTCTTCAGATCGATTATCAAGAATATTAAAAATATTAATTTGATCAGTTACAGGTTACTGAAACTAATGTTCGCCAACATTCGGTTAAAAGTTCCAAAATAAAATCAGCTTTAACAAAAGAACAGTTTACATCCAAAGATTTATTAAAATTGCTCTGCATCCTACTTCCAGTTTCGGAACGGCATTTTCAAAAAAACTGAAACCAAAATTTATTGTTAAACAACAAACATGAATAATTAAAGATTTTGATTTTGAACTTACCTCGGAGTTTTTCAGGAGTAGAAATCTGTTTCAAGGCGATGGCGTCAAGAATGGGACCACAAGTTGGATCTTCTTCCAAGCCCGGATTGTGGAAAATAACCTCGACATTGTCAGCTTGGGCCTGAAAAGCCCAGGCATAGGCATCCCAGCCATAAATATTATACAGAGTCTGCAAATCTACATTCCTAGTAGACGGAGGCACAGAAACGTTGAGCGATTCCATCTGCGCACAGGTTCGCGCCGCGCTAAATGTGAGAGAATATGTCGACCCTTTCTGGACACTTATCTGTTGGCTGATCTGGGCGTCGTTGCCCAGCCTCACGGCATGCTTACCTTCAGGAACAACCAGGTACATGCTGCCCTGCCTCTCCCCGTCATTTACATATTCCACCGTGCCCTCTATAATCCACCCCGGCAACGAATCCATCTCGCCTGCCCGTGATGTTCTATTCTCGATCCCCGCCTTTTCAAAGTTTCCATTCACCAGCAGACCTGATACACACATTCATTCCATAAATTCAGAGAGCACTGTTGAAGCTTAACTTAATATTAAAACAACACAATTTAAAGTTAAAAATATTCTTACCATCTTCTGCTGCAACGAAGGTCGAAAGAACACTTAAGCACACTAATGCTTCAAGAAAACGAAAAAACAGTAGCAATGAGAGCTCAGAATTTTTAGCCATCTTTAAATTTTCCTTTCCTGGCAATAACTTAATGTCGACAGTCTAGTAAACCCTACAATTCGGCATTTGTTTGATCAACTGATGTCTTGGCACAAATGAAGCCAGCCTGCCGCTCAGCTTCTACTTTTGCACTGAGATCGCCATTATATAGCGCAGAACAGGTGATCTGTGGTAAGTGTAACCCTAGCATTTACTGACTTTGCTGTGTGAACGGGTAACCCTAGCAATTACTGACTTCCACAGTTTAACCGTGAGGACTTTTGTAATGTTCAAATTTGGATTGAGTAGTAAGTGCGCTAAGTGTGGGCACAAGCAATTATGTCGTACTGGAGCCGGCCACCATATCAGGTCACGCCAGCAATTGCGGAGATAATAATGGCGGTAAATAACAGGCGTGGGTCCTCTTAGGTTTTGAAAAAAAAGAAAAGGGTTTTCTTTTTCTTTTTCATTTTCGTAAAGAGGAATCGTCAGTGGGGTATTGTCCTGCCAGGCGCCGCTTTACGATTGCGACATTCCATCATATGATATTTTAAAGGTGAATGGAAAATTATACCTACCAGTTCTATTAATCAACCGGGAATTTCAAACCCTGTTTGCGCGCACTGTTAAAAAAATTAGAGAGTGGGCCATGAACAACGCGTTTTGTGGAAAATATAATCCCATGTGCCGGTTGTTGTCCCTTTGCTTGTGAGAAAATAAAAGAATCTATTATTGAAGTAGAGGTATAATTTTTTAATCCCCGGATAAATGTTGTTTGTCGTACCATCGGGCCCTGCAAAAAAATACGAGTAGATAGATATTTATAATTTTGAGAGATAGAATCCAATTAGAGTTATTTGTTCACAAAATTATGAAATCTGTAGATGTTTAAAATGTTTATTTGGGATATATTTGTGTTTTTGATTGGCCAAGAGGGTTTTCTTTTCCTGATGTAATGGGAGTAGATTAACTATTCACAATACATATTTATATGGCAGTGGGAATGGAAGGTTTTTTTATATTTGATACATATTTATATGGTGGTGAGAATGGAAGTTTTTTTATTATTTTTTAATAGGTGGGAAAATTTATCATAACTCAGTTGTCAAATTAGTAGTGTGGACAATCATCTCTCTTCCTAATCGCGAATGCAGATGACTCATCACCCTTAACCAAGGAAAATCATGTCACCTAGAATAACCGTTGGTGGTTCATAAGATGACTCATCACCCTTAATCAAGGAAAACCACACCACCTGGAACAACCCGCTGGTGGTTCGTAAGATGACTCATCACCCTTAATCAAGGAAAACCACTCCACCTCGAATAACCCGCTGGTGGTTCGTAAGATGACTCATCACCCTTAATCAAGGAAAACCACGCCACCTGGAATAACCTGTTGGTGGTTCGTAAGGGACAGATGACTCATCACCCTTAATCAAGGAAAACCACGCCACGTGGAATAACCCGCTGGTGGTTTGTAAGGGACAGGCTTTCATAACCTTAATCAAGGAAAACCATGCCACCTGGTATAAAATTATTGTTTTTTTTGTTAAGCTTGGCAGGACTCTCTGATTTTCGATTTTACATGTCCATTATTCACCCCGCAACGGGGAGGATAGTAGAAGATAACCTTAATCAAGGAAAACCACGCCACCTAGAATAAAATTATTGCTTTTTTTGTTAAGCTTGCAAGACTCTTTCATTTTCGATTTTACATGTCCATTATTCACCCCGCAACGAGGAGGGTAGTACAAGATTCGCCCAAGATCTCTTATTCGGTGAAACTTCATTCCACGCCATCACCACTTAAGCTACCCGATGCAAAGAAAAATAAATTGATTGTTATTATAATATAAATTTTAAATTATTATTATGAGAATATAAACATTTTTTATTATAATATATTTTATTAATTTATATAAAATAAATAAATAAATTTATTTTGATAATTATTTAAAACTTTAAAAAGTAATGGTTAATGGACGAAGTTCTACTAATTGTGATTTCAAACAAAGATGAATTATTACTTTGCGACAAACTTCTATTCATTTTGAAAAAATACATATATATAGTTGAGCGAAAACCTCTAATAAAATTACACCTAAATTATAACTTTAAAGATCAATTAAGTTTTAAATGGAAAAATGGAAAATATCTTATTGAAAAATGTTAAAGTTATATAATAAAATATAAAATATAAGGATTGTTGTTTTGAAATTTCATTTAACATTGAAAATTCGTATAATATTATAATTAAATTAAAAATATTTAGATTAATGAAATAGAGGGTGTTTGTTAGTCTTTTTAGATAGTCATATTGTTTGATGTCTAGATAGATATATATATTTTTTAATTTATTTGAATAAACTAGTTAACATCATGTGATTTGAAATTTGAAATGGTAAAAGAAAAATCTTTATTGAAGTTAATATTATGTTTCTTGATATATTGTATTTTTCTTTCAAGATATCAATTTTATATTTATGTTTTTGTTTTTTTGAACTGCAGCTTTCATAATGGTTGCACTTTGTGAAGTGCATTGATGTTATTTTAATGAAATGTGGTAGTTTGTAAAAAAAGAGAGGTTTTGTTGTATTAAATGGACTCTATGTGACTTAGAAGAACTTTTTGAATCTCTAGAACTTAGTCCATTAATGCTACATTCACTGTAGAGGTTGTTGAAAATGGCATAGGTATGAAATTCAAAGTGGTGTTAAGTTAACTTAGGAGAGTCTTAGATCCAATGCATGAAAAAGGCCCCTTGCTCCATAAATTAAATGGCAAAGCTACCCAGACACTAGAAGTGCAAAGTTTTTTGGAACCAAATTAAAAATACTAACGCAGCCAAAACCCAATAAAACCATTGAACTATATCCCAGAAGTTGAGATATCATAACACTCTGTGATGGGAAATTATTTTAAGTAACGCCCAAAGAGCTAGAGAGATGAATACTAAAAACAAACTAAAGAGATCACTAGGGGATAATAGAATAAATAATGCAAAGAGACCAAACACTTAGCCAAAACCAAAGAACAAAAACAAAGCAAGAACTAGAGCATAAAAAAAAATTCCAAGAATGAGAGAAATAATAGTTATTGATTGAAAAATACATGATGTTAAAGCCTTTAGACCAAAATTCCAATATACCACCTAAAGACCAAGAGAAACTCTTAATGTCTATGCTAATGGCCTTGCTCCAAAAGTCTCAAAATCCTTCCTTGAGTTGCTAAATTGTCCCACCTTGTCGATGAAAAACCTTGAAAAAAGATTAAGAGAGGTGGCCTTATTAGCTAGGGAATTAGCTTGGAAGTTGAATTCTCCAGAGCAAGGAAAATTTTAAGGATGGAAAATTTTCTTGAAGTTTAAAAACATTGGTGAATCTCACTAATCCCTAATATGTAAACTATAAAATGTTTATTGATATATTTGTAAAATTATTCAAATTTATAACGATTTTATATATAGTCTCTATATAATGTTTGCGATTTTTAAGGTAAAATAATTTTATATTCTAAAATTTGGGTGAATCATCTTTTATAAAAATTGGAAATTGGCGAATATTTTTTTATGGAAAAATCATGGAAAATTAGCCCACTAGGTGAACATTAGCCCATAAAATTTTCCATGCTTGGAAGTATGAGACTTAGGGAATCAACTTGGAAGTTGAGTTCTCTCAAGACTTAGAAGTATGTGACCTTTTGTTGGTTGTTGACCTTCTTATTGATTCCAATGATGATCATAACAAGCTTGTTATCTGTTGGGACTTATTTCAAGGCCATCAATTTGATAATTATGCGTAAACCTCCTCTAAAGGTTAGAGAGTTTATACTAGATTCTTTTGCTAGTCGAAAACCCTGATAAAGAACATAGGCCTAGCCTTGGTTGTTTGTGGACTTTCTTAGCTTTAAGGTAAAAGTCATTTCAAGTTTTTCTTTAGATTCTAATATAATCCTCACACATCGCTCCACTATCAACGACATTTTATCCAAAATTATTATCTACCTATGAGATGTAGACAAGTTCATTTATGTGGGGTTTAGTGTCCATGAGATCTCAGATTCAAATCTCATAAGGGGACTAATGGTGGAAACCAATTGTGGATGTTACACTATCTCATGGAACATCTAAACTCAACCAAGTCTCACAAAATCCTAGTAATAGCATCTCACTATTAAACAAATTAATTTCCATCCAACATTAATGCTAACCCAATATAAACACAATTTAATAATATATATATGAAATTAGAATTGAAATTAATAATTTTACGAATATTAATGAGATGTCATCTAACACTTTCATTTAAATTTTAAATATGCATTTATTATCCTCCAACTATATTTAATGCATTTATATGAATTCCGGTAAAAGGGTTTGGTAAAGATAAATTGTCTCATTAAAGGATTTGGTGTGGCTGATCAAGATGGTTACAACTCTTTAATGCATTCATAAAGGCTTTCAAGATAGTTGAAGTGCGATAACTCTTTAACACTTGGTAAGCGCTGTTCAACATAAATTGTGTTAATGTCATAATTGTTGCATCGTATACATATTGCTTTCAATGGGAGATAAAGCATGGTAAGTGAAAAGGCTACGTACTTGGTGATCAGTCTTTTTAAACTATGAACCCTTTTATAACTTAAAAAGGTTACATTTGGGATTGTAGAATGGAATTTTAATATATTCTTACTTTATTGGTAATGTTGGTTTGGAGGTAAAGAAGATATAATTATATTAATTTAAAAACTTTTCTTATAAAGTCAATGTTTAAACTAGCAAAGATTTTGATGTAAATAATATTTCATAGCTTTAGCATTTTCTCATATTAATTCAGTATCTCGTTCATAGTGTTTTATCTCAAAGCCATAGTGTTTTATTTCAAAGCCTAGACATAATTTTAAATTTGTTCAATGTTTCATAGGTCCAAGTTTAACATAGTTCTTTGTTCACCACTTCTGATGTTCAAGTCCATTAGCATCTCATATACATTTTTACATTCAAAACAAATTTTATGTGTTAAAGTTATTATTATGAGAATTTGACATCTTAATTAGGCTTCATACAATCCATATTCTTCTCATCAACCTCAACACCTAAAAGGAATATACATGTTTGGGTTCTCGAGGGATTGTTTAGGCTCAACAATAAGGCTCAAAGTCATTTCAACAAAGCTCATTGTCTCACTTGTGGGAATTGAACCTAAATAGGGAGGATAACAATCCTTCATCCCAACCACTCAAGATAAACCCAATTGACTAGATAATAAGATTGTATAATGTATACTTTATTTTTTTTTCAACATAATATTTGATCAAAATATTATATTTTATAATTGTTGTTTATGTAAAATAAGTCATTATACAAATATAATAATGACAAGAAAATAAAATAATAATAAAATATTTGGAAGTGAATGGAGCAAGTTCAAAGCCTTCTCCTTCCCCCCCATAAAACTTTGATTGAGGTTCAAGATTTTTCCTCATGTAAAATAAGGACCCAGGACCCCAAGGCAACAAGTATGAAATGTTGGACTAGTTGGGAGAAGAAGGGGAAATCGAGATCAATTGAAAAAAGGAGATCACATAGGTCTTTTCTCCCAAAAAGAGTATAGGTGGAAGAATTGATGAAATGCCTTAGCTAGGAGAAGTGCTAACCAGTGAAAGGATTGAGAAAGAGGTGGAATTTGAAGAAAAAGAGGTTTTAAATCCCCAAAAAATCCAAGAAATCCTCAGGGACCTTTATACATAGGATCAACAGATGAAAAGTTTAAAGGAGAAAAGGATTTGAGCTAGGGAAAATCAAATGAAAGAGTGGGATGAAAGGTAGATAGGTATATAACGAACGAGCAAGTGAATAAAAGCAAAGAAATAGGGATTCAACAAACAATAGAAGTTGCACCCAATAAAGGATAAAGGAATATTAGGAAAGTAGCCCAATCCTTATTCAAGGAGGCACAAAGACCACTAGTAAATGACGAAGATAGTCTCCTGAAATTTTAGGGGATTAGGCACAAAAAGAAAAATGTCAAAGTTAAAAGTCTTGTCAAAAAATAAAAACCCCTATTCCTCCTCTAGGAGAGGAGAATAGGGGGAACAAGAAATCCTTCAAAAATGTGGAAATTTATGGTGGGGATGTGAGGTGAATGATCTTAGTTCTCATGGGGCCTCTAGATGGTTGTGTACTCTATGGTTCTCCTCTTCTTTTCGGGTTGCCTCAGAGCTTAGATCTCTGCATTAGATAGTGGTTTGTTTACTTCACATTCCAAGCCAAAAATTATGTAGCATTGTTAATGTTTATATGCTAGTGGTTTATTAAGAAAATGTTTCTTGTTATTCATCTTTGTTCAATCTTAAGGAAACCTAGTATAAAAACTATAGTATTTATGGGGGGGTGGGACTTCAATACAACCATTCAGTCTTGGAAAAAAAAGGGACATTGCCTTATTAGGGACCCTTTTCAAAAGATGATGGAATATTTCATAACTATAAGGGAACTAGTAGATATAAAGCAAGTGAACAACAAATACATTGAGTAACAAATGAGTGGGACCAGGGGACATCACTACAAGTCCAAATAGATTTCTAGTAAATAGTGAATTTTTAGAGCAACACTTCTCATTCTCCTCACAGACTTTGGCATGGGGAGGCTCAATTATCATTAGATTACCTTACCTCTTCTTCCAAATGAGGATTATAGTCCACTTCCCTTCCATTTTAGCCCACAATGGATTTAAAACCAAGGATTTAAGGATATCGTAGCAAGGGCATTGGGAAAATGGGTGATAAGGTCACCAGTTTATATATGGGAGCAAAAAAAAAAGAAGCAAAGTTTGATTTAAAAAAAAAAAAGGAAAAAGGAAATCATTTAGAATGGGAGAAAGTTGTCATACATGATCACATCACATTATAAGATTTCAACAACAAATGGATCAAGATAACATATCTCAAGATGTATTGTAAGAGGAAAAGATGGGGTTTGTTCTTTATCATAAGGCATTTAATGAAGAAGAGGAAATGTGGTGTTTGAAGTCTCAAAGTTTATGGCTTATATGTACAGGTGACAGGAATACAAAACTCTTCCATAATTAGGCTAAAATGAAGATGTAGTGAAATAATGTTAAATCTATTTTAATTAATGGAGAAAGTACCACAAAGTATGTCAAAATCAAAAAACTTGTCCAACATTTCAGTAACCTTTATAAGGGTCCAGAAAATCATGAAGAGGAAGGGGTCAAACTTATGTTGGAAAATATCTCACTTCAGAAGATAGCAAATTTATTCTTATATCAATCACAAAAGAAAAGACATGGAATACTTTGAAATCCTTTGACCTAGACAAGGCTCTTGAGCCAAATGGGTTATCAACACATTTTTACCAAAAGTGTTGGGACATCATAAAGTTTGATCTTTGCAACATGGTTGATTTTGTTCACAAATATTTTAAAATGGGAGGTGGAAAAAATGCATCTTTCTTGGCTCTTGTGCCCAAAGAGGTGAACCCCTCCTCACCTACAATATTCAAGCCTATTTCACTTTGCAATGTGTCATACAAGTTGATAATAAAAATTGTTGCCTCAAGAATAAAGCCCCTACTTCCTAAATTTATCTTTGAGAACCAAGGAGGATTTGTGAGAAACCAACATATTGTTGATAATATTATATTAGTTCAAGAAATTATGCATTTTGGTAAAGCTCGGGGAGAGAAAGGAATGGTTATTAAATTAGATATGGTTAATGTCTTTGATTGAGTGAAGCATCGATTTTGATTTGAGGTTTTGGGAAAGTTTGGCTTTGAGGAGCGTGTGATTAAATGGATATCTTATTGCACTACAAGTCCATGGATATCTCCATTTTTTAATGGGAGATCAATTGGCTTCTTAAAGCCTCTCAAGGCTTGAGGAAAGGCTTCCATTTTTCTCCCATTCCTTATATCTTAATGACATATTCACTCAACAAGAGATTAGATTATGAAAGGAGAAGAGAATCATTCTTGGGGATAATATGTGTTATAGGAATGAGAACATTAATCATTCAAAATTTGCAAATGATACATTTCTCTTAGGAGGATTATTGGTCAACATTAATCCAAGATTCAAATTAGTATTAGAGAATTTTGTTTTGGAATTAGAAGGATTTATTAACAAAGAAAAAATCAATTTTTATACCTAGAATGTCAACATATTGATGCATGGACAACTATTGTGAATTTTGGGATTTCTAAAGCATGGAAGGAATTCAAATATCTTGGCATGTCAATTAGTTTGAAGCCATCACGGATTCCTCTTATTTCCAAATTTAAGAAAGAAATTTGAGCAATGGGTATCCAATTGATTGAAGCCAATAGGGAGAGTGATATAATTAAAGTGATTTTGTTATCCCTTCCATTGTATCAATTCCTATTTATATTTCTCCTTTTTGGGTTCATCTACAAATGTCCTAGAAAATAAGTCAATTCATGTGGAAAGGAAACATATCCAATGCAAAAAAAAAAAAAAATAAATAAATAAATAAATAAATCATCTCATTAAATGGGGACTTGTTCAAAATCCTAAAATCTACAAGGGGGTGGGTATCAGAGACTTATCTCTAATGAATTATCCCTTGGGGAAAAACTAGTATGGTCTTTGATATCATAGCAAGAGGAGTGGTGGAAAACAACGACCATGCAAAAGTACTTCATTATGGATAGGAAATCATGCATGGATTCCCTGATTTGCACAAGGGGAGGATCATCAATTTTGGAAGCTTATGACAGTAGCATATACCTTGATAAAGGATCATCTTTACTTGGATTCAGGATAATGTATGACCATCAATGTTTATAGTTGTGGAATAATGGGGCATCCCCCATTAGGATAAATCAAGTCTCTTCTCTCCCTATGTGAATGGCTAGTTGGGATTAGAAAATCTTATTTAGCAAATATCTCTTCTTGGTTGAAGGATGGTTATTGGAATGAAAAAACTCTAGGTGGTGTGCCAAAACACTTGAAAGTGGCCCCTCACACTTTAGAAGGATTACTTTTAGGTTGTGCATCAAGCCACCTTGAAGATGAGGATTTAAGGGGATGAGGAGTGTCTAAGTATATAGTAGAAGAGGGTTATTTATATTTACTCTTCCCCCAATGTTCTTTGCCAAAATCAAGGCTTTGGACAAATATATGGAACATGGATGACTTACCCAAGATTAACATCTTTTGTTGGAAAATTGTTCACCACAAAATTCTCATGACAAAGAACTTGAGGAAAATAAGAATTTGTGGATCTTCTTGTTACCCTCTTTGTCAAAACAATAGAAAATATATCCACCACCTCTTTATTGAATGTAATTATACAAGAGTCGTTTGGTAATTTTCCTTGCAATGCATAACAACTAGAATGGTCTGGTCGCATTATGTACATAACTTCTTTGAACCTTGGAAAAAGAATTATTCAAGCAATTTTAAAAGAAACCCATCCTTTAAGCAAGTACGGTTGGCCTTACCTAAATATTTGTGTTGGAATATATGGTTAGCAAAAAATAGAGCCATATTTCAAGATGATAGAATTCAACCTCAATAAATAGCTTCTAAGGCTCTTTCATTGCGTGCGGAAAATTGGTACTTAAAAGGACAATGCAATTCATCTCCTCGATTGTTGGATTCTAGAGAATCATTTTGGATGTCATAATTTAATAGTACATTACCATTCCAAACTTAAATTTTATTAGAGGCTCCCCTCACGAAGAACATTGAAAATTGATACTATCTCATAAGGAGTTTAAGCAATGGATTTCTTCTCATTTATGGTATATTTTATAGTTTGACAGAGCTTTGAATAAAAATCTAGGATGGTAGAAGCATAAGGGGGTTATTATTTTCTTCAATGGAAAAGCTAAAATATCATATGCACGGGGCTTGGAAAATGGCATGAAATTTTTGAAAGAAGCTTATTCATCATTCTAAGGTTTAACTTAAACCCATGCTCACAATTTCAACAATTTAGTGATTATTGGAGAGTCACAGAACTGTTGAGGGTGTTGGACCTACCAACATTCAGGGGATCTCCCCAATATGAAGTCCCAATCAGACCTCACAACTTTTGGTGTAGGAGTCCCATCCGGTATAAAGGCTTGGTTGTCGAAGCCTTAAAGATTTTCCTTGGCTCTAGCTATCAACACAAGAGAGTGATGCAATGGTATCTTTAAAAAGCAAGGGGAGTGTGTTTGGTGAGTGTGCAGTGAAATAATGTCGAGGTTCTTCTACTGTAAAGGGGGATAGAAAAGTGAGCCTCTAAGTGAGAGGTAATAGTAACATCCATGAAGAGACACACATGAACTAGAAGGACCTGTCTAACATCCAACGGAATAGTCCACAGTGGATGTGACGATCGTTACAACCAACAAACAAGGAAATATTTGTCTAGTATCTTGCGGAATAGTCCACAAGGATGGGACAATGATAACAACCATTACAACAAATTCTCAATAAGATAAGCACTAAAATAACCGAAATAGTTCAACTATCTTAGTACATGTGAAAGCAAACATGAAATACAAACGTCCATAAAATAGTCTTACAAACATTCATAGTCCATGCATGAAGAACATGTTGACCTTAAAATGATTTTGTTTATTAAGCAAAAATTCCAAGACAAGATGCATTCAAAGCATTCTCCTTTGTGTGACTGCCTCATGACAAGATGCGACAAGTGCGACAGTTGAGATAGACTTTAGGACGACCGTGACGACACTTGTGCGACAACGTTGAAGACTTTATTTGTGAATGTGATAGATGTTTACAAGGTTGGGACAACTCATATAAACAAATATTGACCTTTGAAACCACCAGAAAAGGCTCGCAAACATTATATAACAGTCAAACATGCCCAAAGACGAGAGTTACTTCAACATGTAAAAGGGGTCAAAGAACTCCAAGCATTAGGGGAATTTTGAGGTCTAAAATGGTTCTCCTAAGAAAAACGTACAACCAAAATAAAATTTATAAGAACCAATAGGATTCAAGATGATGGTCTCAACCATGGGGGATGATTCACCAATTTTGGAGTAAAAAAAGTAAAAAGATTAAAAAATAATAAAGCTACTTTTTCAACTCGTATTTTCAACTTATCTCCCGAAGGTTTTACTCAAATTTCGAGCAAGAGTACTCTTTGGATGCAAAATTTAATTCCTCATCCAAGGCATACCCATGTCGCATACTTTCGATGGACCATGCGATAAGAAAAATGAGAAATACATGAAAAATGTGATTGCAATCACGTTTTTCATGTATTTATCATTTTTCGTGTCATAGGGTCCATCAAAAGTATGCAACATGGGTACTCCTTTGATGAGGAATCAAATTATGCATCCAACGAGTGTTTCCGCTCGAAATTTGAGTAGTCCCATAGGGAGATAAGTTGAAAATACGAGTTGAAAAAATAGTTTTTTTCTTTCGTCCCTCTAAAATTTGATGATGTAATGTAATCTTATTTTATTATTTCCACTATTATTTTATAATTTCCTTAGGAGGCCCATTTTAGACTTCAAAACTCCCCTAATGAAAGCTTAGGAATGAGCTTAAGTGTTTGCAACAATCAAGGGAAAGACCAAGAAAGGCTATGAAATTTGAGTGAAAGCCAAAATTTTGGAGGGTGTTGCAGCAACTACAACACTTGGCGACACACTGGTTGAACTCCAGCTTCTCTATTTTGGTTAGTTTCTTTTGTGCGTGGCCTTGGTTCGTCAGGGAGTATTGATTCATTGTGAAGATCACTTTGGCCTTCCCACTTACCCCATGGACAGACATGGGCCCCTCTGTACCTTCTCGGTTGAACAGAACATAAGATTCACCGTAATCACAATTTTTCGAGTTGGGAACGGTAGTTTGGCTCACGAGCTTAAGATTTTCAAAGTTCAATTTTTCATCTTTGGTGTTGCTTCATTGCTAGCAGGCTTGAATAGTACCCGGAAGGAGTCATGCAGGAACACAAACATTGCTCTGCTGCCAGGTATGTTGTATAGTATTGCGACGGAGTTGCTTGCTTCACCTCCCTGCACTGGAAACCTTTCTCTTATTTCGCCTTTATTTGTTTATTTAAAGAGAATTGTGCATCGACACTTATTTATTTGGGGTAGAAGAGGGACTTATTGAGATCAAAAGAGGTTTTTCATTCAGAGAAGCATATAGAGACCTCTGATTTTGGTTTGCTCGTTTATATTTTCCCCTTCTCTGTTTCTACTAATTGGATAAGCTTGAGCACACTAGCAGAAAAGACAGAGTATGGGCATGAGGTTTCCGAACTAGCCATGGGTTCATGTTTGGACCAAAACTCTCGTAACGGACGGATTGTATTTTTCCGTTGAAACTTCATCGACCAAAAGATGTAACCAACACAAGGAAGATAAACAGATGGCTAGCCAAATTCTGAAGTGTCACAAGCCTCTTTACATTTTATCCACACACACTATTAGAAGCCACAACGCAATTAGGCACAAAAATTATTCACATGGAAAAACCGAAACAAAATTCAAGCAAAGAAACAAACAGCAAACAACAAAATACTATGTACATAGTGTGGGGCACATCCACAAATTTTCATTGAAAATATTGTTTTAAGTCTTGGCCATTGGCAGGGAGAGAGTCAATCTTTTTGTCAAGTGATTGAAGGCGATATGTGTTCTGTCCAAGCTTCTCATGTATCATGTATGGCCCTATCCATAAAGACTGAAACTTAGTGTGTTTTCCTTTGTCCTCATGGGATTTATCCCACTTCAAGACTAAGTCACACACACTCAAGTTGATTTTCCCTGAAGACTTTATGTCAAACCACCTCTTGATACGACTCTGGTGAAGTATAAAAAAAATTTAGCTTTCAACCTTTCTTCCTGTAGCTTGTGAAAAGTGTCCATCCTACGCTGAACTAACAGACATGGCTTGCCTTAGGACTCTTGTGACAATTGGAGAGTGGGCAAGTAGATGTTTGGAGGGAGGATGCATTCTTTTCGATACATCGGGAAGTAAGGAGAGGTGTTCAGGAAAGGTTTTGGCATGACTCGGTCAGCCCATAAGGCATTCACCAAAGCAAAGTGCCAATTTCGCTTCTTAGAGAATATGGTCTTTTTGATGACACAGATAAGGTTCTTATTTGTGGATTCAATAATACCATTCCCCTGTGGATAGTAACTAGCTGAATGCTTTAAGATAATACCAATTTCCAGTGAAAAATCATGAAGTCTTAACAATGAAAAGTATGTTGCGTTGTCCAAAAAAAGTAATGTAGGAACGAAAAAATTGGAAATAATGTTTTGTTGCAAAAAGTCGATAACTTCCTGCTCATTCACCTGTTTTAGCATAAATGCCTCTATCCACCACATGAAATAGTTTTTAGTCATTAAAATATAGCGATGTCGCTTTGACGAATGCAGGAAAATTTCCCCAATTATGTCCAAGTCCCACTGTTGAAAAGGTTATTCCACTACAATGGGATGCAATAGGGTTGCTGACTTCTGATTTCTGTCAGCACACCTTTGATAGACCAGACACTTGTGGGCATAGGCATGAGCATCTTTGAATAATGTAGGCCAGTAAAAGTTGGCTTGCATAACCTTATGTGTTGTAGTGTTTCCTACGAAGTGTCCCCTAGCTAGTCCATTGTGGAGATCACACAATACCTTTTCTGAATCATGCACCTCCAAACACCTAAGTAGTACTTCGTTGTGGTGCTTTCTGAACAACACCCCATGCACCAGCTGATAAGATAATTCTTTAAGTCGGAGTGCCCTCTTCTACCGTGTGGAAAAAGTGAGAGGGAATTGTGTCATGCTCGAGGTATTGGTGCACATTTGTGTACCAAGAGTTTATGTCTATAGTGGGGGAGGCTTGCTCGACGTTATACATCTCAATCTCTTGCTCCCATCCTGCAAGCTCTTCTTCTTCCTCTTTTACATTTACTGCTTCTGCTGCTAATTGGAAAAGACCATGACCCTTGATTGTGTGAACTGGCTTGATGTCTAGATCATATTCTTGTAACCCGGTCATCCAGTTCGCCCTCCTTTCACCCAGCTCTTATTGAACAAGCAGTGACCTGATTGTTGGGTGTGGAACAAAGATAACACAACGATTCTTTAATAGATAGGGTATGAAGTGCTTTACCGCCTTGTACACTGCATAAGCCTGTTTTTCCATAATGGGGTAATTAAGCTATGGTCCTTGCAAAATTGTGCTCATGAAGGAGATAGGTTGTTTGTTGTTCAATTCATCCTTCTAAGTGAGTACAACAGCAAGAGAGGTATCAGAAGCAAAAGTGTAGAGAAAGAAGTCTTTACCGAAGTCTGGGATGTACAACGCGAGTACTTCTTCTATAGCCTATTTGATATGGGTGAACACGTCCTTTTCCCTCTTATCCCATTTATAAACTACATCCTTCTTCACCATCTACTGTATCGATTTAACAATTTGGGCATAGTCGGATATGAACTTGCAGAGGAAGTTGATCTTCCCCAAGAAGACTGCATGGCTTTATTATTCACTGAGAAGGGAATATGCGTGATTGTCCTGACCCTATTAGGGTCTACCTTGATTCCACTTTTATCAATGATATGCCCCAAGAGGTTACCCTTGGACACTGCAAATATACTCTTCTTTGGATTCAAGGATATTTCGTACTTGTGACGTCGCTCAGAAATATTCTTTAAGTGGTGTAGGTGGTCTGACCTTTGTTTGACGAATATTGTTACGTCATTTAGATAGATTACTATGCTCTAGCCAATGAGCCCGCAGAAGGCGATGCCCATTGCACATTGGAATGTTGATTAGCCCAAACAACATTCATCGAAACGCGAATGTGCCCGACTTCATTATCAATGTAATTTTAAGTCTGTCAGGCTCTACAACCAAAACCTGGTTATATCCTGAATATCTGTCAAGAGAAGAAAAATTTTTGGACCCAGATAATTTTTGTAGTATTTTCTCCATGGACGACACGGTGTAGTTATCCTTGTCCAAGGCGCGGTTGAGATTCTGAAAATTTACACACAAGCAGATCTCCCCAGGCTTCTTTCTCACATGAACCAAATTTGACACCCACATCGAGTGTCACACTCTATATATGATCCGAGCATCTAGCATTTTTCTCAACTTCTTCTGTATGAGAGGCTCAAGCATTGGGTGAACTTTCCTTAGTTTCTGCTGAAATTGCTTGGCCTCTTCCTTGATTGGTATTACATGCTAGATGATTCGGGTGTCACATGTCTTGAGTTCATCATACGTCCATGTGAAGACATCACGGTATTGCTTGAATAAGCAGATGAAGACTTACCGCTCTTGTGGTGTGCAGTAAGTACTGAGATTGACATATTTTTTATCCTTCTCAGTTCCCAAGTTGATCTGCTCATGCGACAGAGTGGAACTATGGGTCTTGGCATTGACGGGTCCTCAAAAGTGGTTCTGCAAATCATACAACTTCTCCAATGATACCACGCCCTTGGGGATGAGGTTCCCTTTACCTGCATTGGTTGCATCTTCCAGATCCCTTTCATGTGTGTCCTCATCAATCGCTGCATCTTTGAACATGTCAGTTTTCTCCATAAAATACAGTATCTATTGGTCATCATAAAAAATGCGTAGATTAGTGATATTATTCGAGACATAAGCTTTATACAGAATTTCAATAGAAAAACCATCCCTCAATGATGTCATCCTAATAGTAGTGTTTGCCAAGGCACCCGCGGCTGCATTACGCATTCTTGGAACGTAAATAATATTAAAAACTTTGAAATGTGAGATAGGATGCCATACCTCTTGTTGGTAACTTTTAAGATGAAGTGACACACAATATATGGTGTTACGTACCTATCACACCACGATTTATGAGTCACCTACCACTTTCATATTGGCAACGTTGAGGTCAATGGCCTTCTGTAAGCCCAAGATGAGTGCTTCATACTCTGCAGTGTTATTCGTGCACTCGAATTCCAAGCGGCTAGAGATAAAAATTTTCTCTGCAGGGATTCTATTAAAACGCAACCAGCTGTAAAGCCCTCCTGTGTTTTGGAACCATCGAAATACATAGTCCAAACATCGTATGTACAAGGACTGTGAACTACACTAGTACTACTACTACTACTACTACTAACTGTACAGAGTTCATTATCGCTAGTTGGATAAGGAAGGAGATCCAACTGTGTGTCTGGTGGGACTGGGGATGGATCTACAAGATAACACCCCAACTAAGTTTCCAGAAAGTAATTGCCAAATAACAATTCTACAAAAGCCATTGGCTTGTTATGTCCATTTAAGGGAGTAACCGTGTGTTTCATATATCTCTCTGATGCTACCTAGATATGATTATTCCCGCCATAAGTGTGACCAATCTGTGGCAAAGTACCCTTGAAGCTTGCTAGACCAGTCTCTACTCAATAACACTATGGATGCTTCCGGAATGTCCACAATCACTATGTTGATGCATTAGTGGACTCGTCCATCAGATGATAAGCAAATGATGACATTGCTGAGTTCACCAACTACCTGGACATGAGTTATGTCGATCTGAATAATCTGTGCATATGTCTTTTCCCATTTAGCATTGATTTTCTTAGCAACAGAAAATGGCATGACATTCATCAATGCACCAGTATTAACCAAGAAAATTGTGTACATTGAAATTGAAGATTTCAAATGTTAATAAGAACAGTGGGCAGAGTGTGTTTGCATCCATCGTGAGTGCATTGAGTACATGTGCAATATTATCAGGAGAATTACTAGATCCCTTGTCCAAAGAGGAAGCATTACCTGAAGAGGTTTGCCCAAGTGCTCGTAGAAGGATGTCTTGTTGTCTCGTGACCTTTGTGAGTTTGAACATAGAGATGTTTGCATGAACCTTCTTCATATCATCCACAATGTTATACTCCACAATAGGAAGACTAACCGAGGTGTTTGGGGGTGGAACTTGATTGGTGGTTTCCGGAGGGATGGTTTTGTCCTTACTGCCGCCGGAAACACTTTTCATTGAAACTGCTTTCTCGAACTTGCTTTGAGTGTTATGTGCCGAGTTAGCTGGTGGGCTGATTTTCCTTAACAAGTTTTCTATAAATTGTTGCTTCGGCAACTCAATTACAGTGGTCGGCCCTTGGCTTCTTAAGTTGTATCAATTGTTCTTCTTCTAGGTCGGACCATCACTCGGAGGCTGCTTATCGGAAATACTCTTTTGGGTTGTGATAACACAGTTAAAACATGTTCAATGCATCCCCAACACTTGGAGCTTCATTAGCTGCAGTAGCTTCTTCCTTCTCTTCATCAGGCTCAGTCTGCTCTTCAGCCATGACTGAATCAACAAGCTGCACAACCATCCTACTCATGATTTGGTTCCACTATGGGCACGTCTTTTCTGAATGATTCTCTTCATGAAACGTGCAATATGAATCCGTGCCTATTTTCTCAATATTCAGGACAACATTGGAACTCTGCACAAACTTTTTCAGCTGGTTACTACTACTGCCAGAAGCTATACTCCTTCTGAACAGGTACTTGGGGGGCTTGCTGCTCATGAAAGTCTCGCTTGTCCTTTGTTTGAGTTCTACCATTTCAGTGGTCAGGGACTTGACGAGATGAGTTAGGTTTTCCAGATCATTTGGTTCTTTCTCTTTAGCCCTGCTTAGAGAGGTGCGAGACCTATTACCCGTGTCCTTGGAGTATTTTTCTAGTTCATCACCTGAGATGACTCTAATAGCATGCAAGTCCTTCTCAGCAATGATAACCTCTTTGTAATTTTCAGTTAATGTTTATTTCACAGTTCGCTTGACAAACTGCGCAATACTTGCTGGCAAGGCAGAGGTGTAGTAATCTATGGCGATGGAGTCATGAGGTTTTGTATTTTCCGAAAAAAAATTCAAGATGTGATTGAACCTCTGGTTGAAATATTTCACTTTTTCCTTTTGCTCCATCTTAAGATTACCCAGCTTTTTCATTAACATAGCAGGGGTCTTGTCATCAACATTTCCAAGAAAGATCTTCTAGAACCCCCTCCAATTCTGGATGAAGTTTGGAGGAAGGCTATGATACCATACTACTGCTCTACCATCCATGGTACATGGTAAAAGTCTGCATACAAAATCATCATAACATACCTCAAGCATTTGTAGATGTAGGTAAAAGTTATCCAGATGGTCTTCAACCTTCACTATCTTATCAGGGTCATATTCCATTAACAACTTCTTTGAATGTTGTGGTGTCTTATGCAAGACACCCGGAAGTGTGAGTGGGCCCTAAGTCATCCAATCCAAATTTTTATCTACCATGTCTTATTCTTCACTGTCCTCCTCCTCTTTTTAAGATTCTGATGGCTCTTCTTCCTCTTCTTCTTCCTCCTCTCCTATCCCACTAAAATATGCACCGGGGAGTAAGATGTTGCCTCCATTGCTTCCATGAAAGAGCGGAGGTTCTTCTTCCTTTTTCACAAAGTCTGCTAATTCTTCAAGAGTGGAAAGAACCACTTCTTCAATGGACGAGACTACTATCCCTGTGGGGGTGGTATTATTGTTCTTTGGAGAATATGGAAGATTGATTACTCCGTAATCAACCCAAAAACTTTTGCAAAATGATGGGTGATGGGAAGGATGGCCTGGATCTGAATGTATGGAATTTTATGTTTAGGCCTCGCGTAAGAAGAGCCACCAACTTTAGAAGCATGAGTAGGGGAGTGGAATGAGAGTTTCTACCTTGACCAGATAATGGA